>MU223538.1:630813-641717 GCA_018584345.1 Thuja plicata
ATAATAAAACTGATGCGACAAAGCGACTAAAGATGAAATATGACTTCAAAAAGTGATTGACTCATTTTGAGCGGTAAAACACAAGACTTTGAAAACAAGAAAGCCCGGGAAAATGATAAGACCAAGGTATTCAAAAAAAAAATTTGATACAGTGCTAACACACTATATCCAAAATTGAACTATTGTATGTGACACAGATGTCTGATCAGTTTGAGTTATGCGCTTATGTTCTTATCTTCTTTAAGGGCTTTATCTCATACTAAAATCTTCATACTGCTCTTCTATATATCTACTCTGACTCTTTCTTCAACACATCAAATATATCTTTACATTGCATATATATATTTTTATGCCTAAATAGACACGACTATAAACAAGACCTTAGTCAGCCCAAAAACAACATTCACAACACTTCCAAACAAATTGGCTTAATCCTGTTTACAACAATGTTTAACACATGATTAAAAACTTATTACAATAGGCGCTTAGCCTTTATAAAACAAAATCTTACATGCTAATCAAAAACATGAAGCTGACTTCATACTCTGTATTTTTAACTGCTAGTGTAATTGTACGCATGTGCGTTGATGCTCTGATCGACTGCAAGTCATTGTTCTATTCTGTCTTCTACACTTAGTCAATTTTCACTTCATAGTTTTCTATCAAAACTTCATATGACTTTGTTTCCATAATGACAACACAAAATAAGTCATATACTCCTTGGGAGTCAACTTGCCAACATTTCTGAGATAGTATGGTCGTATACAGGACTGATCACAGGATTTGACCGCTTATGCCCGTATTCAAGATGAGGAGCCACAGTGGGGAGCACATTTAGTATATGAGACCGCTCAATAGGTGATTAGCTAGATGGTCACAGTTGGCTGGGACTACCTTCCATAGATTATTGATGTAGGTTATACCAATGATTACCTTACCCATATGTTATTGTATCCATTTTCAAGATTCACAGCACCTATGAGCTAGCTCCTCACATAGAGGATCCTTTAGATTATGTTATAGCTGATGATAGACCTGTCATAGGCAGAGGCAGAGCCCAGAGAGACTAGAGAGGTGGGGGGCTGGATGGAGGGAGAGATGGAGGGCGAGATGGTAGGTTCCCTCCTTCAGATAGAGGTCATAGCCTGGATGATGGAGATGATGGTGGGGATGATAGGGGTTGTAGTGCAGTGGATGCTTGTGGCAGTGGAGAGGGCTGATAGAAACGCTTTAGGTTCATGCCTCCATAGAGAGATCTAGGTCCATTTCTTACTAGAGAGCAGTAGCGACCACTAGGACAGGGACCCAGTTGAGGAGGTGGACCTCCTAGACAAGATCCACCTAGAGATACAGGTAGAGGCTCTGGCAGGAATGGTGATGCTTTATCTCAGTGTCACCAAGAGCATGAGTAGCTCAGGGCTAGGATCACCACTTCAGAGGCTTTACTGGCCAATAGAGATAGTCATCTTGAGTACTTGAGAGCAGAGAGAACTTGATAGGGTGATATGCTTAGAGTAGAGCGAGATACATAGGCCCGCATAGTGACACATCAGGGTCAGAGAGTTGTGTACTACTTTGGTTTATATTATGTGACAGTTCTAGAGGGACAAAGAGCTCCTTCCTATTCTCAATTTTTATAGCAGTCCAAGGGAGAGATGCCTCCACCGGTTCATCCTACACCACCTCCTCCTCCAGATTAGGGAGAGGGTCATGGCAGTCAGACTTGATACTGTACTTGTGATATTTTGAGACATTTTGTATATTTGATCATGTTGTGATCATCCATTGTACTACAGACTTTTGATACTTGTATATTTGTGTCACACTGATCATACTGATACTCTTTTGTAAACATTTCCACATTTTTTATATGTTCCATCATTAATATATCTGAGATAGTTGTTCCTGATCTTGATATGTTCATGGGTTCTCTTTTTTTGATAGATTTTTAGATTGATGCACATGTGATTATATACTTGGTCTCTTGATGAGTTAGAATATATTCATGTGATGACATCATTTATGCTCTTTGATTTGTTACTAATATATAAATGTGTTTAGATGATTCTAGATGAATATGAAAATGAATGTTTTTGAGATTTTCTTTATGAAAATATATGTATGAATGCACTTAGGATGCAAAAATAAATGCAATTTGTGAATGCTTTGTTTTGTATTTTCTCTTTCTCATTTATGAATGCAAAATGTATGCCATGGATATGCAATGACATTAATATCAGTAATATAGATTATGTAGTTAATTTGGATTTTTGATGAACCAGGAAATCATTTTGAGCTCAAGTCCTTATGTTGTTCTTAAAAATGAATCATGCAATCTATAAATACATCTACATGCAGACTCTTAGGATTGTCACTGATTTGTATTCATTGTAGCATTTTTACCATCATTGGGCACTTTTGTAACGGACATCACCTGATAGTACAACTATCACTAATACCCATAAGTTATCATGAAAGTATGAATAATATGTGTATTGGATGCAATGTTGAAATAAACCTAAGCATCAAGGCATAGAGGCCAGGATGACTAGTCAATTATCTCCTTTTTCTTTTAAGAATCATCTTCTGTTCATGTGTAATGTAAGATATGTGACCTGCAGTGACCTTCAATATTCATATCCTTGGGTACACAATGTATCGTACACCTTACTTAGAATCTGATTTAGAAACAAACAAGAAAATTGGTTCAACCTCACCATAGTTTACACATAACTAGGATCGATATATATGCGTCTATCCACTCATGTTGGCAGCTCTTATCATAAACATCCAAGTTAGGTGAAATTTATAGGATCATTGAAACAATCACCATACGCAGAAAACCAAAATAAAATATTATGCCCCTTGTCCTTGCGGCTCTTCGTCTATGAATAGACGTCATGGAGTAACTTGGAAGACATAACAATCACCTATTAATAACCATTCAAAGAAAATTCATAACTTATTACATGCCCCTAGTTGGAAACATCATCAGAACATAAAAGAGTCATAATCAAACCAAGATCAGTCTATGTGTTTAAGTAGTATTGATAAATATTGTTGATTCATTCTTCAAGCACAATATAGAATCATCAATCAAAATTTGGAATCAAGAAATATGTTTTTCATGTCTGAGTATATGAGATTAACTTTGTCAGTAATTGCAATCCAATGTAGTGTTTAGGAACACTATTTTGATTAAAGTGTGGAGAAACACTATGGACTAAAGTGTTGAAAAACACTAGTATGATGTCTATTATAGGTAGGTGGTGTCGAAGAAACACCATTGTTTGTGATAGTGTTGTTTTGATGCAAGTATTGAGAAATAATGTTTCGAGAGGAAAACCATCCTAGACAAGGAACCTAGGACAACCTAGCAGACATAGACTAGACATGCTAGCAAAGATGCCCCCAGTGCAAAATGACTATTCCTAAGATGCAAATGCAAACAAATCCCAGGAAAGGATATGACATTTGTAAGGAATCAGAGTCAACCAATAGCACAGGTGTGATCATGAAGGATTAGTATCAACAATGCATTGATAAATGGAGCATAAAGTACAAGTGACACCTATTTGCTAGGTTTTCACCACTTGGCAAAGCTTTTTATTTTTTTTACCAAGATGCCTGTTTGCCAGGTTTTTGTTAAGGCACTTTTCTCTTTTTCAATTTTTTTGTTCTTTTTTATTTATTTTTATTTTATCAAGGCGCTTGTTTGCCAGGTTTTCACCAAGGATACCTTTTTTCAAGACTTTTTCACTATTTTTGAATTTTTTTCAGGATCAATTTTCTAATTTTTTTTGGGTATTTTTTGAGAACTTTTTCACTACACTGGCTCTGTCAGCCATATGTCAAGCATAGAAACACTTCAAGTGTAGAGTATTGATAGGATTAAGAAGAATATCTCCCTTAGGTGAAGCTAACTGATAAGCTCCACTCCAAAATGTTGTAGTAATAACATAAGGCCCTAGCCAATTGGGTTCAAACTTTCCTTTTTGTTCTTTATTCGGTTGGTTTTTAGGATTCTCTTTGAGAACAAGATCCCCCACTTGAAATTGTCATGGTTTTACCTTCTTATTGTACCCTTTTGACATTCTTTTCTGGTACACTTTGAGATGATCAAATTCTTGTTTCCTATGCCCATCAAGTAGTTCTAGTGCATGAACCCTATCAATGTGGTATTGTTTATCTATAAAAAGACCTTGAAGAGATACTCACAAAGATGGAATTTCTACTTCAATGGGTAGCACTGCTTCTACACCATAGACTAGAGAAAATGGCATGGCTCCAATTGGTGTTTGGATACTTTTTCTATAGGCCCATAATTCCAGATTTAGTTGCAAATGCTAGTCTCTACCAGACTTACTCACAATTCTATGTAAGATTTTTAGAATGTTTTTGTTTGAAGCCTTAGCTTGTCCATTACCTTGAGGATAATAGATTGAAGAATAATGTTGAGTGATATGAAACTGTGTACAAAGGTCCTCAATGTCTTTGTTTTTGAACTGACCCCCATTGTCTATTACAATAGAAGTGGGTATCCCATACCTACAAATGATGTAGTTCAAGATGAACATAGCAACCTATTTACTAGTGGCTTTGATTAGCAGCATGGCCTTGACCCACTTAGTGAAATACTCAATGGTTGTAATGATGTACTTGTTTCCACTTGAATAATTAGGATAGATTTGTCCAACAAGATCAAAGGCCCATTGCTGAAATGGCCAATGTGTTATAAAAGGTATGAGTTCTCTGGCTGGAGCATGGATAAGGTTTCCATGTGTTTGACATTTGTGACATGTTTTGGAAAATTGAACAACATCTTTTTCCATTGTGGGCCATTAGTATCCAACTCTTAATAGTTTCTTAGCTAATTAAAAGACATTCGAGTGTGATCCACATACACCTTCGTGAATCTCTCTTAATGAGTGGTCAAAATCTTCTTGTTCTAAAAACCTAAGAAGCATACCATTAAGACCTCATCCATAAGTTAGTAGTGATGAGTACATAGCATGATTTTCTCCTAATTAAAGCTCATTTTTCATTTCTTGATAAGCCATTGGGTAAGGTTTGATTGGTAAGATAAGTAAATATTTGGGCGTATCAGGATTGGTCTTGGGAATTTAAAGCACAAATCACTTGGGATTCAGGTGTATCAAAGGCTGGAAAGGATAATTCTTCCACCAAGAAGTCATAGAAGAATTATTGTTCTTCCATTTGTAACATGGATGCTAGTGTAGCCATAGCATCTGCAGCTTTTTTTTCCATTCTTGGTATTTGTTGGAATGAGATGAAGATAAAGTACTTTTTCAAATCTTCAACCAATTTTTTATAAGGCATTAGTTTCTCATCCTTAGTCTGATAATCTTCATTTACTTGGTTGATAATGAGCTGAGAGACACTATACACATGTAACTCTACAATTTTCTATTCCATGCCAAGCTTGAGTCCATTTACTAATGCTTCGTATTCTGAGATGTTATTTGTGCATGGAAACATTAGCTTATATGCCTTGGGTATTTTTTACCCTTGAGGAGTGATAAATAGAACCCTTGCTCCAGATCCTTGTTGTGAGAAAAAACCATCAAAATACATCTTCCATAGGTATTTAGTTAAATGCATGATTGTTTCATCTGGAAATTCAATTATCAAAGGTGAATCATCTTGCAATGGTGAATCAACTAGTTGATCTGCTAGGACTTGTCCTTTGATAGCCCTTTTTTCCACATACTCAATATCAAATTCACTTATAATTAAGACTCATTTGGCTAGTCTTCCTATCAATGTTTTTTTAGTAAGGAGATATTTGAGAGGATCTATTTTTGCAATAAGTGTCACTATATGCAAGAGCATTTAGTGTCTCAGTTTCTGGGATGCGAAGACAACCGCTAAGAAAGATTTTTCAATAATATTTTAATTGAGTTTATAAGACACCAAGGTATTGTTGATATAATAGATTGCTCTTTCCTTTTTTTTCTTCCTCTTGTGCTAGAAATACTCCAAGCGATGTAGCTATAGCTGAGATATAGAGGAGTAGTGGTCTTCCATGAATAGGTGCCATAAGAATAGGAGGAGTAGCCAAGTAATCCTTTATTTCTTTGAAATTATTTTCACAATGCTCATCCCATTTGAAAGTAACACCTTTATATGTCATTTTTGTGAAAGGTTGCGCTCTATCTGCTAGTTGTGACATAAATCTCCTGATGGACTGGAGTCTTCCTTGAAGGGTCCTAATTTTACTGATATTGCGAGGAGGTGACATTTTCAGTATATCTTTTACCTTTTAAGGGTCCACCTCAATTCCTTTAGATAATATAATAAACCCTAAGAGTTTCCTTGATTGGACTCCAAATGCACATTTCGTTGGATTAAGCCTGAGTTGAAATTGCTCCATGCAATCTAGTATCTTTCTCAAGTCTTCAATGTAATTTATCCTAGTTTTTGACTTGGCTAGTGTATCATCCACATATTCCTCCATGTTTTTGTGTATCATATCATGGAATATTGTTGTCATAGCTCTTTAGTATGTAGTGCTAGAATTCTTTAGTCCAAATGGCACGATGTTCTAGCAAAATGTTCCCCATGCGCATTTAAATGTTGTCTTTTCTTGGTCCTTAGGAGAAATCTTAATTTGGTTATAGCCTGATAATCCATCCATAAGAGAATACATCTAATATTCTATTGTGAGATCTATAATCATATCAATATTTGGCAGTGGAAAATCATCTTTAGGACAAGCTTTGTTCAAGTCTCTAAAGTCTGTACACATCTTGATAGATTTATCTACTTTGGAAACTAGTACCACATTAGAAATCCATCCTGCATAAGTGATGACCCTTATGAATCCAAATTTTAATAGTTTTTCTAGCTCTGCTTTCACTAGTAATGTCACATGTGGATGCATCTTCCACAATTTTTATTTCATAGGTTTGATTCCAGGAGCTATAGATAAATGATGCATTATTAATTCAGGGTCAATTCCAAGCATATCTATGTCAGACCATGCAAAGTTGATCTTCTTCTCTTTGAGGAATTTAGTGAATTGTATCTTTTCTTCTTCTGATAAGGATTGTGCTAGGTGAACAAATTGAGGAGCTTCTATTGTTCCCAAGTTAACTGGTTGTGTTGGTTCTATCAGAACTAAAGATCTTTCTTGAAAGTGCTTAGGGAGGATATCAAGAATCTCATCTTTGGTACCTCTAAGAGGTTTTCACCATTAGATACATCTTTTATTTTTAATTTTTTAGAATTTGATACTGCCACAATGTGGTTTTCACCATTAGTTCTTTTCTTCTTTTTATTTTTCAATTTGTGACTAAGAAACTTGATATCATCCTCTGTCATGTTGACACTCCTTACATTGGTGCAAGAAGGATAAGGTTCAAAAGCATTTAGATAACATGTCAAAGTGTTGTCATTGGGAAATTTCATGATAGGTGTAGGGTCTGAAATCAATTAAGTCTGGGTTTACCAAGGATAATGATTTGTAGTTTGGTAAGGACAGCATCACGTCAGCATCAATACTATTAACTAACAAGGCATGTTCTGTTAAGTCAACTTATACAACATTTAGATCATTAAGAGTTGAATCATCATTAATAGGGTCATTGTTAGTAATATACAGACCTTGTTAGAAACACTAAGAGGGGGGTGAATCAGTGTTTGTTTATTTATTACTTTTCAGCAACTTAAACATAAATCAAACATACATTTAATGGAACTTAACATAAGAACTCATAACACATGATATGATTACGGGGAAAAATTGATTAGAGGAAAACCCCGGTGGGAATTAGTACCTATAAATATTGTACTGGTATAGTGAACTTGTTAAAGTTCCTTTTCCCTGTTAGAAGTAGTCTTTACAATGCAAGTAAAATGACCTGGTTAAAGGTCTGACCCTATTAAGAGTCTTTTACAAAACCCTGTTAAAGGTATATGGCTCAATTCCTAGGCTCACTGCCCAATAAGATGAAGGCTACAACCTTCTGATAGTTGATATACACTATATCAAAAGTGAACTGATGTGATGACACTGTTGTCTGATCAGTTCCGTGTATGTGTGAATGCTCTTACTCTCTTAATAGATTTATCTCATACTAACTTCATCATACTACTCTTCTATATCTTTCTCTTACATATTATTTGACACTTCTAACATAGCTTTACATTACATACTTATATGTTCATACCCGAATAGACACGACCCAAAACAAGACTTATGGTCAGCCCTAAAATATAATAGACAATGCTTCCGAGAAAGTTGGCTTAAGCATGTTTACAAAAATACTAAAGACATTATTAAAAACATATATTCAAAGGTGCTTGTCCTTTACACAACAAAATCATTCACGCTGATCAAAACACTTAGTCGGCTTTCATGCTCTGTCTTCTAGACTACTGGTGTACTGAGCTGTCTATAACTTCTCCATACAATCATTCCATAATATGTGTGTCTGGACTTAGTATGTAGACATCACATAAAACATATATCTGAACATGCATACTCTGATTCGATGTCTCCCATGTCCACTGATGTGTTGATTGATGTATATCTCTGTCTGTCCTGTTTCCATACTTAGTCATTTTATCTTCTAAGTTATATATGACAGAAACTTAGTAGGACTTTGTTTCCATGATGACAACACAAAATAGGTCATGCATCCTCAAGAAGTCAACTTTCCAAAAATCTCCCCCTTTTTCATTTATGGCAACAAAGGAATGTGGCCAAGTTTCTCAAAATAACTTAACACCAAAAAATAAATGTATATCATAAGATCTTTTTGATATATACATATACTGCTCCCCATATATACACATTCTATATTACTCCCCCTTTGACATTAATGAAAAATGTGTACAAAACTTGTAAGTCTTCTAGATACTTACTCCATGTAAACTTCAGGGTGCACAATCTGAAGAGATTGGATCTCTTTCTACCAGAATACCTTCATTGCATCAACTATCTGAAGATGCGTGCATAAGGCATATGTCATCTTCTCCATCTTCATCAAATCCATGCAAGGACCTTGATCATATGTCACAATGGTGGCATCAATTTGTTTGATGTTCTCATTCAGAATTGCTAGAGAGGGTGCAAGTGCATTTCTCAACTAAGTTTGTCTGACTCTTATCTTGCTAATCTCCAACTTAGCCTTTTCAATTTTTTCTAACTGACCCCTATAGACATTTTTACATATGTTCATGTCCTGGGTAGATGTCTCAACTTATTTTCTAATAGTTTCCACCATGATCTCTGCCTCTTCTATCTTCTTGATATGCTCAGAGGTGAATTTTACTCTGTCCATGCAGTTAGCTATAACCTTCTTTCCCTTATCTGCCAATTATTTCACTATGGATTGCCCGATCTTTAAAGATTTTAAGTCTAAGGTAAAATTCTTTACCAATTCATTCAATCTCTCCTTTTTATATTCATCTTTTGCAAATCTAGTAGCAGAGTCTACTAGATCTCTAAAGTGTGCTTTGAAGCTTGTTAGAATGATTTCAACATCTTCAACTGATTGAATCTTGGCTAATTTCTTGTCTGCAGGTGCCAAATCATTCAGAACGTTAACTAACTCAAAGAAAAGAGGGTTCCTCATAACCTTTTTTTCTTTTGCCTTTTCCATAGCTATCATGTTGATCTTTATTAAGTCTTCTTCTCCCCATGCATCTAGACTTGCTGAGTCAGGAGTTAACCTTGACAACAATGAAGTAGATGGTAAAGTGGATGGAGTGAATATAGTATTTTTCCTGGTATCTATACATTCACTCTCTACTGGTTTCTCCTTGATTGGTGTCTCATTATCTTGAGTATCTTTTTCTTCATTCAAGTCTATTGGATCATTGGAGGTAAATTCATCCTGCTGTATAGATGTTTCATCAGTGCAGATCTCTTCAGTGCTTACAAATGCTTTATAAACTTTGTCCATGTCTTTGTTAGATGTTTTCATGGATATCTTGATGTTATCAACCATTATAGTATCTTTTGAGTCTTCTTTTGTATCAAAAGTTATTGTCACTGAGGGTGCTGAGACCTATGGACCTGTCATAGGTGCATCTTGAATCACTGGTTCTGTAACCTGTTTGGGAGGAGCTAGAGTTACCTTAGTTGTAGGCATTGTTGATGGATACATGTGTCTATCTATAAACACTTGTGCAAATGCTTTTTTAGTTTCTTTTCCTATCTGCTCATACTCTTTGTTCATAATCTGAAGATTTCTTGTCTTAGTTTTGAGATGAGGCTTCACCAGATCTAATAGAATTTCCTTCTCATCATGTGAGCATATAGGGAGAAGATTATCAAATTTTTCTTCTCTTATCCTCATGTCTTCCTCAATTGCATGTCTCTTCATGATCTCCAGTATGCTCCATAGCTTATCAGGTATCACTGTCTTAAGTTCAAGAACTAACTTCTTAAACTTAATCATATGAGAGATGATCATAGAGTGTATCTCAGTTTTATCAATCTATTGATACTTTTCATAGACCTTAGCAAGTGTGTCTAGTCTCCCTTCATTAACAATCTTGTTCTTCAAGACATTTAGACTAGGTCTAAATCCTACCTCAGGAGGAGCTTGAGTGTTCCTTGCTGTACTCCGTGTGTTCCTTAATGATGGGTGATTTGTGGGTGCTTGATTCCTTCCTCTAGACTTCTTGCTTGGTATAGAAGGTGGAGATGAGTCTAGGTCAATGGTGGTAGAGGACGTAGAGGTGCTCTCTACTTTCTTCTTCTTCTAGATTTCATCTATCCTCTTGATTTCTTTGGCTATCTTGGCTTCTCTAGCTTTGTCAAGATCTTCTTGAGTGACTCCATGAACTTTTAGAATGCTAGATGTAATCTTAGATGCTTTTCTTTTGTTATCAGCACTGTATAATACAGAATCAACTGCATTAGTCTTCTC
>MU223538.1:651272-680323 GCA_018584345.1 Thuja plicata
AATCAGTTCTGATGTCTGCTTTGGAAATTAGGGCTAACTCCTATGCTTCCTTTTCATCTTCAATGTCCATTTCCTCAAGAAATTTTTCCATGTCTTTAAGGGAAATGAATCCAATTTCATCTTCTCCTAAATCTTCATCAGTTACACCTTCTTTAGCATGATAGCATTCCTTTCTATATTTTGGTTTATAATCAGATCTGAATTTCTTTACTCTTGTGGGACACTTGGATGCAAACTTGCCAATCTTGTTGCATGAAAAACATTTGAATGGAAGTTGTCCTTCATACTTTCCTTTGCCTTTCTTTTCTCTTTTAGCAATCATGGCAATAATTTCTTCTAGCTCTTCATCAACTTCTTCTTTCTCATTATTGCTAGAGATGTGTAAAGGTTTCTTACCATGGACTGAGGCTTTGAAAGTTGTTTCACTTATGGGTTCAGTCTTCAATCTTGATATCTCAAATGCAGAGATTTTACTGATCAAGGTCTCTCTCTTGAAGTCTTGTGAAAATTTCATGGTTTCATCTATAATATTGATCTTTCTCTCATAGTCTAATGTAAGAGTAGTCATCATCTTTTCCATTATGTGTTCTTGTGATATTTCTCCATCACTGTTTCTGATTCCAGAAACTGCTTCATTTATCCTCTGATTGTAGGCTCTGATGTTCTCTTCAGGTAATATCTCAAGGATTTTGTATTTATTTTTCCATGTCTTCCTGCGCGCATTCTTTTCTTGGATATCTCCTTCAAACATGTCTTTTAAATACTTTCAAATTGTGTATGCCTTGTCTACTTTCTTGATCTGAGAGAATTCACTGTCAGATAGTGCACTTATAAGGGCTTCTTTGGAAACTGTATTTGCTATGAATGTATGCTTTTGTTTACTAGTAGCATCATCTCTTGAGAGGTATTTTAGAGAGGGAATGATAACTTCTTGTGTGGCTATCTCAAAGATGTCAAAACCAACACATTGTAGATGTGTTATCATTTTGTTCTTCCAATCTAGATAATTCTCACCATCGAACTTAGGACTCTCTTTTCTGAAGTATGTCATCTGATCTACCTTAAGATGTTAGGCTTTCTCTTCAAGGCACTTGGCTCTGATACCAATTTTTAGAATAGTCCCAAAGGATAACTGAGAGGGGGGGGTGAATTGTTATCAGCTAATTTAATTCTTTTCTTTTATTAACTCTAGAATACAATAAAGTAAATGCACATTTAGATAACACAATAGACAACACCACAATTTGGTTACGGGGAAACCAAATGGTAAAAACCCCAATGGGAATTAACACCCATAATGAACTATACTTGTTTATAATAATCCATGTTAGAAGATCTTACAACACTATTAGGAGTTGTCTTTATCATGCAATAAGTATAGTGACCTGGTTAAGGGTCTGACCCTGTTAGGAGTCTTTTAAAAATAACCCTGTTAAGGGTGAGGACTCACTGTCCAAAAACTCACTGCTTCAATGGTGAAGGCTACAACCTTCTATAGAAAATATTTGCACTATATCTGATGATGAACTGTAGAGTAGACCTGTTGTCTTGATCAGTTCCAATGTATTTTAATCTTTCACTTCTTCACATAGATCCTTGATGAATGAAACACAACTGATATTTTGTTCTATACTTTTTTTGTCTCTTATCTTCTCATTCACACTTAGCATTCCATAAATGAACTACTATAAGTATCTTCCTCAAAGTATGATATCATGGGACCTATTAGGAAACTCTTCATAACATCCTTGTCAGCTTAACTAACCACGCAAGCATAATTACAACCGCGCAATATAAACTGAATAGACGCGACGCTTCACAAAGTTGGCCTCACCAAATTAACTCTAACATTGCAATCTTGTTGAAACATGTTTGGCACCTTTAGATAACTATCTTCAACTCATAATTAAACTTGAATATACACACGCATATCCCAAAGATAGGCGCAACTCAAGAACCAATGCAATACGTCGGCTCTGTACAGACAAACTCCAGAAACTGTAACTGTCGCTAATAGAATTACACAACATAACTGAAACTTCATATCTGAGTCTGCGTGTATGAACAAAACATAAACAACATGTCTACAACATGAATATAACCGCACAAGGTTTGATAACATCATTCTAATAAGTACATACAAAACACTACTATATATTATATGTTGTCATCAATGACAAACATACAATCAACTAGCTGCCAGAAGTAAATCTCCAACATAAGATAGTCATTATTCTTATGTCCTTTGTTCTTATGAAAGACACAATAGGCATTGTCATTCCACCATCTTGTTTTAACTTCCGGTTCCCAAGGTTTCGAATTGGGAATCATGAAGACTTTATTATCCAAGAGTTTCTTCAAAACTATCTCAAGAGGTTCTCCTAATGGAGTAAAAGTTCTTTGAGGTCTAGTCTATGGTTTACTCTTGTTGTTCTCATTGTTTTCTATTAGTATTGTAATTATTGCCTTAGCTTCTTTGTTTTGTTGTAAGTTTTTTGTTATATTGAATACCATTGGTTTAGGATTAGCATTGGATGCATCTACCAATCCATCATTAAAAACATTATTGTTTTGTTTCCACCACTTAGGCTTGTTGTTTTAGTTGGTAGATTTGTTATCACTTTGGAGTGTGATTTCTCCTTTCTTAACCATGACATCTTTAGCATGGATGGCATTCTTGATCATCCTATCAAAGCTTGGTGAATCTTACATTTGAAAAGCATAGTTCATTTTGGGTACCAAGATGTTAATAAATATTTCCATCTTTTCCAATTCAGGTATTTCTCTTGAGTACCTAGCAAATATTTTCCTCCACCTTTGTAAAAAGTGTGTAAAGGGTTCACCGGTTTGTTTCTTTGTATTACATAGATCCATCATGGTTGCATTATGTTGTATATTATAGGAGTAATGTTGGACAAATCATTATATTAACTCCTCAAAATATTTCACACTTGGTGTGAGTTTGTAGAACCACTCCATAGCATTTCTGCCTAAACTTCCTAGAAATAGCCTCATTAAATAGGTAGGTTCATGCATGTACTCAATGCTTAGAGCACAAAACTCTCTCACATGGTCATGAGGATCAATTTCTCCCATGTACATTTCATATTTTTATCTTTCCATGTTGGGAGGAATGGACATATATGGTCCAAAGAGTATTTTTTTGTTGGTTTGACCTTTTCTTGCTTGAGTGTTGCAAGTTCAGATTGCATTAAGGTCAATTGTTTGGTGAGAATAGAACTAGGTGTGGGTACCTATTTTTCCTTTAATCTCTCAACATCATAATCTTTAGAGATTTTGACTCCAAGAGATGCTAGATGTAGGAAGTATTTTTCCTTGTCTTCACCAATGATCTTTTCCAATGTCCTTTGGAATTCTCTACTTTGTTTGAGTTTGTTGTACTCTTCCTCGGGTACATCTTAATTACTATCCAATTCAAACAAAGGATGGTTGATATGTTGTTCTTCTTCTCTACTACTGTCTTGGTCTTTTTGATTTTGTTCATTGTTGTATTCTTCAAAATCTCTACTCCATCCTTGATGAGGAGCGTCCATTGCAGGTGAGTCTTGATCAAATAGGGGATTACGAGATGTCTCTCCTTGTTGAAATTGTAGTAATCTAGGAGGTACCTTTGATCCATCAGAAAGATACTTGTTATGACTCATGTTAACCATGAAAGATGGAAATCAAATTTTTCAAAGGTTTTCCAATAGTGTCAAATAGGATCTCAAATTGTCCAAGTAAGTGTGTCCAAGTAGTGAAAGTTTTTTTGTGTTTGTTGGAAGTGAATGACTATAGTGTTAGAGGGTTAGAATGCCCTAATAGTGAGCTGGGAATCAAGAGGTTTTGATAAATGAGTAGACCACACATTTTGAGACCAATAGTGAGAATCCAAAAGGACATGTAAGGTAGAGTTGTAAGAAAGTTGTGAAACAGCGACAGGCGGACCAGCAAGAGCAACAGGGACAGACTGAAGAGCCAAAAAGGTATCCAAAAGTACTGAATTTCTCTAAGAGACATGTGTGTAAGTTCCCATTGTCCTTGATGTGACCCCCTAAATGCAAGTATTGTTTTTCCAGATGTGATCTTGGAAATGCAATATGCGATCTTTGATTTACTGGATGTGAGCAACTTTCCTGCATGTGAGATAGGAATGACTAGAAGTGACTAAGTTCCCTGGATGAGAGATAATACAACCAAATGTGACCTAGGATAGACCAAAAG
The DNA here is from genome assembly GCA_018584345.1 of Thuja plicata. Classification (NCBI taxonomy): domain Eukaryota; kingdom Viridiplantae; phylum Streptophyta; class Pinopsida; order Cupressales; family Cupressaceae; genus Thuja; species Thuja plicata. Next base: position 655,497 of record MU223538.1, read on the forward strand.
AAATCCTCTGATGTTTTTTCATGTTTTTGTCAAATTTGTCTCTGAATACGTGAAATAAATGAATAAATGTTGATCATTTTTTAGTTGTCAATGATTCTACTAAGTGGATGATCTAAGGTTCTTCCTTTTTTCCCAGATTTTCTTATATTTTATTATCAATAAACATGGGATATTTTTCATGATAATATGTTCAAAGGATAATGTCAACCATTTCACCCTTATGTGTCCCAAGGAGGTTTTCACCTTCGAATATATCCATTTTTTTAAGTTTTTCTGAGTCTAAAAGCGTTGTGTAGAAGTTTTCACTAGATGACCTACACATATTTTATATTATTTTGTGACTGAAAGGCTTGGCATCCTTTTTGAAATTAGTCACACTATTGATCTCTATCATGAAATTGGCTCGATGATCCACTAGAGGTAAATTTATTTATTCTCTAAGAAATTTGACTATGTGTCATCGTTCTAAAAGGTATCTAGTTGTAGAGGTCATTTTTTTTCCTAGTTAATAAGCTATGGATGAAAAATGGATAAGAATTGATGAGTAATCTTAGGATCATGTGATGGAGTGAGGGTAAATATGCTATCAAAATTATAGATATCAATGAAATCATCATGGTCATTAATGGTACCATTCTCATCATCTTGTATGGCATGGGAGGATTATCCTACCTCGCTCAAGTGACATTTAGTACTTGAGGTATTATCACCTTGTATGTTGTAACCTAGACCAAGAACCCTCCATGCATGAGGAGGTTTCATAGGATCAAGGATACCCTATTTTGTAAAACTGAGTGGACTATGACCATCATAGACTATCTATTCAATTATCTTGAATCCTTTATCTTTATATTCCACTAGTAATTTGATTTTAGGTTTTTTAGTTATTTCTGTTGCTAGTACTTCATCTTTATACATCCATCCTAAGAGGTATTCCTCTTCCATTTCATTATAAAGTACTCCCCATTTTGTGAAGGTTGTTGTATTTCAAGTTATAGTTTCATCCAACATGGTTGGGGATTCTTGTGTTTTTCCATAGGTCCAAGAGGAAAGAGGTAGTTTTTCAACACAAAGTGAATAACTCATGCTATACTCTCCCACTCCTTAGTCATGTACATTTATCTTGATCTTATTGTTAGCTAATTTGGAAGTAGAGGCTCCAGATTTAGAAGTGGAAGCTTTAGATTTCAAAGTGGAAGCTTCCAATTTGGAATTAGAGGCTTTTAGTGATTCAAGATTAACAAATAATGAATATGGGATCATGTCACAATTTCTAGGAATAGTGATCTTTGATTTTTAATTATCTTATTGCAATACATGAATGGATGAGGATCACCTGGTATAGTGATTTGAACTCTATTATCTGGGAATTTTATGCATTGATGGTATGTGGAAGGTATGTCTTATATTTCATGTATCCATGGTATACCAAGAAGTATAATATATGTCAAAGGAAGGTCAAGGACCTGGAAAACCACATCTTTTACCATGGGCCCAACCTTAATGGGTAGAGCAATTGATCCTTTGGGAGCGCTATCTTATTCATCATAAGCTTTAATTTTGATTTTATTTTTAGGTCCATTGCACCTTTCAAGAACCCTAATGTTGTATTAACCTTTAAGGTACACATATTTAGACCAACTCCTCTATCTATACAGACTCGCTTGACCTTAATTTTATGGTTGAAGACTTGAATGTGTAAGGGAGTGTTATGAGGTTGTTTCATGGATGAATCATCATTCTCTGTGAAGATGATGGAATAATGGGAAGTAATGTGTCCCTCCATTCCTTTAAATTGGTCCACTTTCATATCAGTAGCAACTATAGTATTTGCAAAAGCTTTGTCTAGGATGGCTTTATTCTCAAGTGATAAGCGTAATAACTCAAGAATAGAGATTTATGTGGGCATATTCTCTTAATTATCTAGGAGATTGTATTATGGCTTAAGTGTGGAAGGATTTAGATTATTTTTTTGTCCACAAATAATTATGGTGGCTTTGCGAGTGGTGACATTGCACTCAAATTCCTTGCCTTTGATAATAAAGGTATTGGCATGGTTATTTTCTTCACTAATATTGTTGATGACATAGTCATAATTGGAATTGGTGTAATTGGAATGATTTTGTTTCTTGATACCCTTCACTTTTTCCTTGTCATGATTAGGTATGGTATTCTTAAAAACCTCATGATTAAATTTACTAGAGGGAGTATGTCCATCAACTGTAATTTTTTCATCATCAATTAAGTCTTTTATTACATGGTGAAATCTATTGCAACTATTATTCTTATTCCCTTTGTGTAAATGGTATTCACAATAGATTTCATCATTCCACCATGGAGGTTTCACTTGGATATTATACTCTCTTGCTTCTTGTAATGTGATAAGATTATTTATAAGGATTTCCTTCATTACCAATCCAAGTGATTTACCCAATGGAGTGAATGTTCACTTAGGAAGTTATTTTATGTTTCTTTTCCTTTATCCAAGGATGATCCTTTGATTTTATAAATGGGTTTTTATGTTTTCACAATGTTTACATTCATAACACCATCATTTATGATTTTCTTTGTTTTAGCCCAAAAAGGAGTCTTATTATTGGTGTTTGAATTAGAGATTCTTTTAAGGTCTTTGTTTTGATTGATCTCAATAGTAACATCATAAATGAGGGCTCATTTAATTCAAACCACATTTCTATTGATTCCTCAAATTAATTCAATAATTTGAGATGAAGCTTCTTCCCAATTTATTTGTTCAAATTACAAAAAAAATTAGTCAATCAATTATTTTTCAGGAATAACATATGGTGATTTATTTGTCAAATACCTCTATCATTGTAGGAATGATATAAAATGTTATCCCAATGTCGTTTAGTGTCACACAATTTAGACATTGTGACTTCATGTTTAAAATTATATACATAGTGTGATATAAATGTTTCTTCTAATTCTTTAAAAGACTTGATTGTCGGGGATAATCGTGAAAGTCATTCCATTGGGCTCCCTCCAATATTATGAGGGAAAAGTCTCATAAGATATGTATCATCACTAGAAAATTCCAATGTTTTGGTAAACAATTCTTTTAAATGATCTTGAGGATTTACTTTTTTCTATATTTTTCAAGTTTTGGTATCTCCCAATTGCTAGGAAAAGGAGGCATTGGTATGCTAGGATCAAAAGGATAGGGACAAATATCCTCAATAGAAAGTGTAGTTTATGTCTTCCCTATTCTCTTGAGGTTCTAAATTTCTTGCTCCAAATATTGAATCTTATCCATCAAAGCATTATTGGGAGATATAGAAGTTTATGCCTTAGTTGAGTTCTTATAGTTGGGTTGTAAGTAAAAGTGTCTAAAGTCTTTCACTCTGTCATAATTGTTGGGTTTGGTGTGTTTAGGTCCACTTGATCCAGCCTTGTCTTCCAATGTAAGTAAATATGGATCAATATTAGCAAGTATCTTGATCCCTTGATCAACCATAGCTTTTAAAGATTATTGGGGCTTACACTTTAGCACCTTAGTGAAGAGCTTAAGGATATTTTCATTAGAGAGTTATTCCTCTATGAATTGATCATTTATGTCATCATCTTCATGGTTCTTCTCATGGTTACTATTGTTTTCATGATCTCCATATAAATTTTACACACTAATGTGGTCCTCGTGGTCATGGGTTATGATGATCATATTCTTGTGTCATTTCTTTGCAAATTTGAGATCTTAACTTAAGGAGCATACAAATGTTCTTGATCTTGATGAAATATAAATGATATGGTAGATTGTATGCAACTCTTATATTATGACTTTATGCAAATTCCAGGGTATAATGGCAACTTTGGGAATGGTTATGCAAGCTATCATATGACCTATGGATTTGAGATATGAAAATGATTGTTGGGATGTTTATAAGGTCACTATAATGTGAATCTAAGGATATGATGCAAAGATAGTCTCCAAATGTGATATGAAGAAAAATTATAAGCTATGGTGATTTCTAAGATAAATGATAATTCTAAAGCTTACAAAGGTGACTTTAGGTCTAAAAGTGATAGTATAGGAAAGATAAACATGTTAGATGGTGGATAGACACCAGACCTATGATAAAAGGAGGGTATACTTGTATGTGTATTTTGTGGATCTACTGTTGCAACACAAAACTTCAATATGTCATTGCATTAGTAATGTAACATGAAATATCAAAGGAAAAGCACATATATATCACCAAAATTGACATATTGCTCCCTATCTAAGAAGAGTGTGAAATATGCTATAATTTCCCTTAGATTATGCATAAATAAGTGACAACATCATGCTTAGAATGAAATATTTAACTAAAATGCAAGCTAAATTCTCAATCAAAGTTCATTTTAGAGCTCTAATTGAAATATTATAACAATTCTAAATGTTTGAGCTAAAATACATTAAGAATTAGGATAGCATAAGTTTGCAAATGAAATTATAAAATTATGGGCAGCATAAAGATGCTTTCAAATTATGAAGATTAAGGGCCCATTGAGCTCAAACTTCATTCCATTTATAGAAGAATTTGAGGAATGAGAGGTTAGGATTGAATGATGAAGAGAGGTGGAGATTGAATCTTTGGTGATCCATGTGAGGTGATCCAAGTGATTTAACTCTCATTTGCTAGGGAATTGACTTTCCCTTTTGCAAGTGAGGAGTTATAATTAGGATTTTATTTAATTCCTTTTAATTAATTACCTTAGCCATGTATTTGTTTCTTTTTTATTTAATTTATTTGATTTGATTTATTTGACTAAGGCAATTAATGTAATTTAGTGATTAGATCACCTAGGAGATTAAATTTGATTTAGAGGAATTATGTCAATTAATTGAAGAATTATCTGACATAATTAGGGGTATGGTCACACTTAGGGAAAATAGGGTCTATGGTCAGAGCAGACCAAATTAGGGTGGTTACAATAGTAAGAAGGAAAAAATGTACTCCAAGAAACTTACCCAATTGAAAAATATTGATATGTTTCCCTACTCAAGGTTGATAAACCTTAAGTAATTAAGATGATAATGATATAAAATATAGTATTCTAGATCCAAATACGAGAAACCTAAGTGTATGAAAGATACATATTTTGACTAGTGAAGGATAAATGCAATTGTACATACTCACTAGTAATGCTTCAAACTAAAATTATTGATGGAATACAAACCTAAAGATTAGAAATCAGTGCCAAAGCCTAAAAAGATAGTTAAGTAAACTTTTGATCCCTTTGATTTAGAAGCATAGGAACAGGGAATATAAGTGAAACTATAGTAAATCAAAATTATAGTAATATGTCTCAAAAGTGCAAGTTTACTGAGAAGATGTGCAAGTTTAGTTGTAATAACCACAGGTCAAGGTTCAATGTTACTTCTGAAAACTTGTGTTTGTTTTACTATTTGCAATTTTGGGTCAAGGTTGAAGTTTGTTTTTCCCTGATTATGACAATAATACACTTAAAACACAAAGACACAATGTTAAAATATCTGATAGGAAGTAAAATATAGCACAATGTTTATGTTCAAAGGCTCTTCAAAGCCAAATTTCTATGGGTCTATCACAATTTTAAGACACTTTGAGAAAATCCTAATCTACCTAACGTCATTGGACTATAATTTGGCATGAATCAAGCCCACATCTTGATGTTACATATAAGTCCAAATCTCAACTCTTGTGAGGGGGTATATTGTTGTATTGTTATGAAAATATAATGAGAACTAGCGTACCCCCATTTGAGTTTCAAATACCCTCTCCATGGAAATATATAAATAGCCTATGAAAATATGAGGATACTTCACTCTTATCTAAGGGAAAACAAATGGTAAGTATATTCAAGGGATGACACATTATCTTTACACTAAATTCATCACAACAAGGCAATAAAGGAGGCTTCTAACCTAAATTGTTTAGTTGAAATTTGGGGACTTGATGTTCATTTGGGTGTGAGGTTTCCTCACCCTCAACCATAATTCCTCCCAAACTCAAACATGTCTAATATACCACACACAAGTGTGAGTACATGAGGATTTGATGGAATGAATCACCACCAAGAAGTGAAAGGATTTTTCCCTATACTAATTTATATAGTGGTCCAAAGGAAACACCACTTTGGATCATTCCCTTGGTGGTGATTACCTATTTTCCCTTACAAGGAAAGTCCTCTAAAAAGAAAAATAAGATAGAATGATTTCTCTTACACCCAAGATCCATTGGAAGGAAATGGGAGAGGACACTTTTTGGTGTAGAGAACCACATCATGAACTCTAAGGGTTTTAATGGATGTAATAAGTTTTGGGTCCTCGGGATCAACCTAATGATGGTCTTTGGTTGATCTTGTAAGGCTAAGGGTCCTAAAGGTGTTTTATAAACCTTGGGTCTCCTTAGACCAATAGGACCCTAGTGCTAAGTCTAATAGGGTGTCATAGGAGTTTATGTTATTTTGTCTAATAATGACCTTAGAAATGGTTCTAGATGATATTTGGATCCATTTGAGATTGGTAGTATGCAATGTGCAAGAATTGAAATGTTGTTGTCAACAAATGCAAAAAGTGCAAAAGTTGCTAAGTTGCAATTTTGCAAAAAGTTGCTCGAGAAGTTGCAAATTGTGTCCCAACGGTCATAACCATCCAAAATATGGTTATGGTCATTATAAATGGTATATTGGAGATGGGAGAGGCCTGTCCAAAAAAATATTGAATGACATTGTACAATTCTTGGTGGATTTGAATAAGACAACATTTGTTTTACTGAGAAATTCTCTATTTTTCTGTGTTGTACCATAATGTACGAATTGGAGTGACCAAATGCTTCCCATGGAAATACAATAGAGTGAGTTAAATTTAATATGCATTTTTTTTGAGTCCATTTGGTGATCATAGGAGGGAGGTCCTTTCATTTTTTGTTTAGACTACTTAGGAAACCCTCCAAATTCAGTGTGCTTCAACAATGGAGCCCTCATTTGAAATTTTAATAGTGGAATTCCTTGTCCACTTGTAAAATTCAAGTTAAGGATGTACTTTTAGAGATTACAAAGGCTTAGGATAGGAATTTTTGGTTTTATAATTTATCCATCAAGCCCTAGGCTAAATAACCCCATGTATTTAGCCTAAGAATGATGAATATATGTAGACAGTTGTGTGTGTATTTTCTGGACCTGCAAGTTGCAACACAACACTTCAATATGTCATTACATTAGTGAGAAAATATGAAATATAAGAGTTAATTTACATAATAAATCACTAAAATCAACATATTGCTCCCTATCTAAGAAGAGTATGAAATATGCTATAATTTTCCCTTAGATTATGCATAAATCAGTGACACATTCATGCTTAGAATGGAAGATTTAAGAGAGAATGCAAGCTAAATGCTCAAACAAAGTTCATTTTAGAGCTCCCAAAGATACATTATGTAATTTCTAAGATAATGAGCTAAAATACATTAATAAATTAGGACAACATAAGTTTGCAAATGAAATTCTAAAATTGGGGGCCCATTGAGCTCAAAATTCATTCCTTTTATAGAAGAATTTGAGGAATGAGAGGTCAAGACTGAGTTGTGAGGAGAGGTGGAGATTGAAACCTTGGTGATCCATGTGAGGTGATCCAAGTGATTTAACTCTCATTCGCTAATGGATTGACTTTCCATTTTTCAAGTGAGGAGTTGTAATTAGGAGGTTTTATTTAATTCCTTTTAATTAATTACCTTAGCCATGTATTTAATTGTTTTGATTTGATTTAATTGGCTAAGGAAATTAATGTAAATTAGTGATAATATCACTTTGATTTTTAGGAAATCAAATTTGATTTAGATGAATTATGCCAATTAATTAAATAATTATCTTGACATAATTAGGAGTATGATCACACTTAGGGAAAATAGGGTCTCTGGTCAGAGCAGACCAAATTAGGGTGGTTAAAAAAGTCAAAAAAAAGTAGTGTGACTTGGTAGATTGTGGATTTGGAACAAATAGAGGTAGAAGAGAAACTATGAGGTGTTGGATCGATTTGGTGTACCCATTCCTATACACTTGCTTTGTTAACCAAGCCTAATTAGGCCTATTAGGTCTATGAACACAATGAGGGTTAAGGGGTGTTAGAGTGGAGTTTGGTCCTATCACCTTGGAGTCCTACATAAGTCCCCAAAAAGAGGCCCAAATATCTAACAAAATAAAAATCACTCGGTGAGACTGGAAACAGGAAACCACCGAGCAACCAAAAATAGTCACCAAGATCATTTGGTGAAACTAGGCCAAGAATAGTAACCGAGTTCAACGATGAACTAAGCCCTCAACTGAGAAATCCAGAATAGTTACCAAACAATTTACCGAAAGTCTCCAACAAGTTACCGAGCTCAAAATAAAACATCTTTTTAGTTGACACTAAATTGACAAAGACTTTGGAAAGTGTCCCTAAAGCATAAAATTGTCCTAATTAGATCTAGCCCCTAAGGAGTTAGGGAAGTGGTGTAGGGTATACCAAACTATTGGAAGGGTAGGATACTTCAATGAGAATTAGTTGGATTTGGTGGGATTGAAGGATGGATTTATTTGAGTCCTAAATAAGAAGAAAGGGCCCATAGATCAAGATTTTGGTTGTGCTCTCTTCATCAGGTGGTATTAGAGCATAGACATATTTGTTTGGGAAGAGAAGTGAAGACAAAATTTTAGAAGGAGAGGAAGGAGAAAGAGAGATCCCTATGAGGAGGACCAATGTGGAATTGGAAAATTTATTCAAAGAAAAAATGGTAGAAAGTAGGGCAGTAAGAGCTGAGGATAGAGCCATGAAAAGAGATTTAGAAAATTTGAAGGGTAAAGTGAATGGAGGAGAAGACTATGATGAATAGGAAGAAGAAGGGGGTGAAGAAGACCACCTTGGGTAGGAAGGAGTATCTACAGACCATAAACCTTTTCTTGAAGCCCTTGAGAGGGTACAAAAGAAAGAAAGAACAGACATACCATTGTTTTATGGAAAATTAAATCTAGAAGAGTGTATGGATTGGTTAGAGGCACTTGAGAATCATTTTGAGTGTGATCACACTCAGGGAAGTTAGAAAGTGAAGATAGAAAAATCAAGGATGAAGAGCCCTGCCCTTAGGTTGTGGAATTTAATTAAAAATGAAAGGATAGAAGAAGAAAATAATATCATCTCTTCATGGAAGAGGATGGTTGCAGAGGTAAAGAAATAGTTTGTACCAAAGGAATATGAGGTGATGTTTCACAATAAGCTAAAAAATCTAAGGAAGACGTACTTAGATGTAAGCTCTTACACATAAGAGTTTCATAAAATGACTCGTAAGGAAAAGCATCCTGAGAATGAGAAGCAGAAATCAGCAAGATAATTGAATGGACTCAAGTATAGCATCCAAGATGAACTTAGCTTGTTTAATCTTGAGATATTACATAAGTGTTTCAAAATGACACTTACGATTGAAGAGAAACAAAAGAGGAAGGGAGAGAAATAGAGTAGAGGAAGAGGAGGAAACTTTAGAGGAAGGGGTAGATTTGGAGGAAGAGGAACATCTCCAAGGACTCAAGGAGATAAGAAATCGGTATCAAGATGGTGAATCAAATCACAGAGGTAGTTTTAGAGGGAGAAAACCTAGTGGTGGAGGAAGATTTTGGGGCAGAGGGCCAGGTGTTTTCATAGGAAGGTGTTTCACTTGCAACCAAGTTGGACATTAATCCTTTAGGTGCCCTGAGAAGCATGGTTCTAGAAAAAAAATGGATGAGACATGAGAGTACAATTGACTCAAGAAGATGATAGTCACAGTGTGTTCTCATACCACACATCAACATCAACACTCCAGACCCTAATCAAGGTGAGTGTCTAATGTTGCATAGAACACTCTTGAAGGTCCTCATAACCAAGGAGTCACCCCAAAGGAATTCACTATTCAGAACCACTTGTAAGATGAATAACAAGGTATGTAAAGTTATTGTAGATTCTAGTTCTAAAGATAATTTAGCCTCTAAAGAAATGGTTGACAAAATTAAACTCCAAAAGATCCCCCACCCTTACCCCTATAGAGTCTCATGGTTGAATAAGGAACAACAAACCCTAATCATTGAACGTTTTTTGGTAGAATTCACCATAGGGGAATATAAAGATAAGATAATATGTGATGTAACTGAGATGGATGTCTATCATTTACTTCTAGGTAGACCCTGGTAGTATGATGTAGATTAAAAACATGATGGGAAGAAAAACATGTATTATGTGACTAAGAATGGGATAAACTACACAATGTCCCCACTGCCTGATGATGGTAAGAAAAAACATGTAGTAACTAGTGTGATGCTAGTAGGGGAAAAATAATTTATGAAATCCCTAAAGGAGAAGGACACACCATGCTTTGCAATAGTTGTGAAACCAAAAGGAACGCCAGTAGAGAAGCCTAAAGACAAAGTGTAGGAAAGGAGTGTAGGTCCTAAAGAAGTGAAAGACTTGTAGGAAAAGTACAAGGGGATAGTTGCAGACATTGTCTCAGAGACTTCACCACCACAAAGAGATGTCGATCATTGTATAGATCTCATCGCTGGATCCACCTTTCCAAACAAAGAAGCCTATAAAATGACTCCAGAGAATAACAAGGAGATTACAAGATATATTGAATAATTGATGACTAAAGGATTCATAAGGAAGAGCATTAGCCCAAGTGTAGTCCCTGCAGTGTTGGCTCCCAAGAAAGAACAGATATGGAGACTTTGTACAAACTCTAGGGCTATAAACAAAATCAGTATAAGGTATAGGTTTCCTATGCCTAGGATAGAAGACCTATTGGATTATATAGGAGGGGAAAAGTACTACTCAAAGGTGTATCTACAGAGTGGTTGCCACCAGATAAGGATAAGAGATGGACATGAGTGGAAAATAGCTTTCAAAAAAACACAAGGTCATTTTGAGTGGCTAGTAATGACTTTTGGGCTCTCTAATGCCCCTAGCACTTTTATGAGACTTATGAATGAAGTCTTGAAGCCTTACATTAATAATTTTTTTATGGTATATCTAGATAATATATTGATTTTTAGTAAGGATGGGGATGAGCACCTAGGACACTTGGATTTGGTTTTGAAGAGACTTCATGAAGATCAATTGAAGATAAACTTGGAAAAATATGTGTTCTTGCAAGAGGAGCTTGTGTTTCTTGGCTTTGTGAGATCACAGGACAGCCTCAAGATGGATTTCACTAAGGTAAAAGTAATCCTCAATTGTCCAACCCCTAGATCTACATCAGAGATATAAAAAAATCATGGACTCTCAAGTTTTTATAGAAAATTTATTACAAATTTTAGTGGTGTATGTGCTCCCATGATAGATACTATAAAAGGGGGTAGGAAATGTAATTTTGTGTGGACTAAAGATGCAGATAAAGAATTTGAGTATTTGAAAGGGAGAGTGGCAGATCAACCCATACTGGTTTTACCATATTTTCATAAGGTCTTCAAAACTGAATGTGATGCTAGTAACAAGGCTATTGGTGGGGTTTTGAGTCAAGAAGGGAGGCTTTTTGCCTTCTTTAGTGAAAAAATAAATGAATCAAATAAAAAGTAATCAACCTATGATTTATAGCTCTATGATATGGTGTAGTCACTTAGGAAATGGAGGCACTATTTATTACCTAAATAATTTGTTGTGTTTACTGATAACCATGCTCCCAATTTCTTGAATAGACAGGAAAAATTGAACTATAGACATATGAATAGGATAGAGATTTTGCAATCCTACACCTTCACTATCAAGCATAAGAAAGGGATAGCCAACAAAGTAGCTAATTCCCTTAGTAGGAGGAATCTAATAGTAAAGGAGGTTTAGTTGGAAAGTGTAGGGATCCACTCCATGAAGGCCATGTACCCAAGTGATGAAGATTTCAAGGAGGCTTATCAAATTTGCATGGACATGAGTGATAGGTATCATACTAAATTTTTTAATTTTATCTTTCAAGAAGGATTATTGTTCAAATGAGTTCAACTTTGTGTACCAAAGGGGTCTATGAGAGAAAATATAATCAATGAAAATATTATGGTAGTTTGGCAGGACACTTTGGAGTTGATAAAACTCTTGAACTTGTGAGGAGATTTTACTTCTGGCCAAAGATGCAGACAAAGGTAAGAAGGTATGTGGAGGGGTTTTTGGTTTGTCAAAAATCCAAAGGTCTCACTTCAAATGTAATTTTATATACACCTCTTCCAATCCCTAACAAGCCTTTGGATTTTGTAAGTATGGATTTTGTATTCAAACTCCCTAAAACTAAATCTGATTACGACAGTGTGTATGTAGTTGTGGAAAGATTTTCCAAAGTGGCTCATTTTCTACCTTGTAAAACAACCCATGATGCATCTAATATTGTAGGTTAGAGAGGTTGTTAGACTCCATGGTTTTCCATTGTCTATTATTTCTCATAGGGATTCCAAGTTCATAGGATATTTTTGGAGGACTCTCTGGAAGAGATTGGGAACAAATCTATGTTTTTCATCTTCTTATCACCCTTAATTATATGGCCAAACAGAGGTGATGAATAGGTCTCTTGGTAACCTATTAAGATGTCTTACAAAGGAACATGGCAGTAGTTGGGATGCTATATTTCCACATGCATAATTTTCATATAATGACTTAGTAAATAGGAGTTTTGGTCTCAGTCCATTTCATATTGTTTATGGCTCACACCCAAGGGGTGTCTTGGAATTAAGGGATGTCAAAGACATTGATAAAAGAAGTGCCCAAGTAGAGGAATTTGTAGAGGTCATTTTTTAAGAGATTCATCAACAAGTGAAAGACATTTTGAAACATGTGACTGATAAGTATAAACAAAATGCTGAAAAGAAAGAAGAGATTTTCAATATCAGGAGGGAGATATGGTAACAATTCATCTTTAAAAGGAGAGATTTCCTATAGAAAAGTACACCAAAATGATGATGAATAATATAGGACCTTTCAAGATCCTTAAAAGATGTGTAAACAATGCATACAAAATAAATTTACCCACTGATATTGGTTTGTCTCAAATATTTAATGTATCTGACATTGTTGCATACAAGGGTTCTATTAGTGATGTGTGTGATGCAGGTGACCAAGGTACATATCAAATAGACTTGCAAGAAAACCTTCCAAAGCCATCAAAGCCTGGGATGGAGTGAATTTTGGAAAAGAGAGTTAGTCACTAGACAAGGAGGAGAACCCATTTTGAGTTCTTGTCAAGTGGAAAAACACACCTTCTGAGGATGTCACATGGATGACAAAGGAGGCTATCTTTAAAGCTGGAGAAACTCTTGCAAAGATTCCAGCTCAAGAGACTTTAGTTATTTTTAATCTGAGGAGTATGATTTAGAACACCACATCACTCACTCTAAGGCTTCAATAGATGTAATAAGGTTTGGATCCTTAGGATCAACCTAATGATGTTCTTTGGTCTATCTTGTAAGGCTAAGGATCCCAACGGTGTTTTATAAACCTTGGGTCTCCTTAGACCAATAAGACCCTAGTGCTAAGTATAATAGGGTATCATAATGACCTTAGAAATGGTTATATATCATATTTGGATCCATTTGAGGTTGGTAGGATGCAATGTGTAAGAATTCAAATCTTGTCAACAAATGCAAAAAAGTGCAAAAGTTGCTAAGTTGCAATTTTGCAATTTGTAGAAAAGTTGCTCAAGAAGTTGCAAATTTTATCCCAATGGTCATAACCATTCAAAAAATAGTTATGGTCATTGGAAATGGTCTATTTCATATGGGAGAGGCCTGTCCAAAAAAATATTGAATGACATTGTACGATTCTTGGTTGATTTGAATAAGACAACATTTGTTCTCCCGAGAAATTCTCTATTTTTTGCGTAGTACGATCTTGTACAGATTGGAGTGACCAAGTGCTTTCCATGGAAATATAATAGAGTGAATTAAATTTCATATTCATTTGGTTTGATTCCATTTGGTGATCATAGGAGGGAGATCCATTCATTTGTGTTCAAACTTCTCAGGAAACCCTCCAAATTTGGTGTGCTTCAAAGATGGAGCCCTAATTTGATATTTTACTAGTGGAATTCCTTGGCCACTTGTAACATGTAAGTTAGGGATGTAATTTTAGAGATTACAAAGGATCAGGACAGGTAGTGTTGGTTTGTTAATTTATCTATCAAGTCCTAGGCTAAATAATCCCATATATTTAGCCTAAGGATGATGAATATGTGTAGACAGTCAGCCAAAAGGAGCAGTGTCACTTGGTAGATTATGGATTTGGAACAAATAAAGGTATAAGAGAAACTATGAGGTATTGGATCGATTCGGTGTACCCATTCCTATACACTTTTTTTGTTAACCAACCCTAATCAGGCCTATTAGGTCTGTGAACATAGTGAGGGTTAAGGGGTGTTAGAATGGCGTTGGGTCATATCACCTTGGATTCTTACATAAGTTCCCCAAAATAGGCCCGAATATCTAACAAAAGAAAACTCACTCGGTGAGAGTGGTAATAGGAAACCACTGAGCAACCAAAACTAGTCATCGAGACAGTTTAGTGAAACTAGGCCAAGAATAGTAATTGATTTCGATGGTGAACCGATCCCTCAAACAAGAACTCCAGAATAATTATAGAGTAGTTTACCGAAAGTCTCCAACAAGTTACTGAGCTCAAAAGAAAACATGTTTTTGGTTGACACTAAATTTACCAAGACTTTGTAAAGTGTCCCTAAAGCATAAAATTTTCCTAATTGGATCTACACCCTAAGGAATCAGGGAAGTGGTGTAGGGTCTACCAAACTCTTGGAAGAGTAGGATACTTCAATGAGAACTAGTTGGATAAGGTGGGATTGAAGGCTAGATTTATTTTAGGCCTAAACAAGAAGATTGGGCCTGTGAGACCTACATTAGACTGTCATAGTTTTACTGTTTTGTTACTCATGCTTTTAGTAGTTTATGCTTTGACATAATTTGACTATTGGAGACTTTTTATACATTTGAGGATTGATGGGATCCTATGTTATATATTCAGTACCTGATTATGTAATCAGGGTACATTTGAGATGCTTTATGTTTTGATTCAGTTTGAGTTATGATGATGTCGTATATGAGATTTAAATGTATGAATGTAATATGATGAATTTGGTTTAGGAAAGTGATGCTAGGTTATTTCAGTTCTAATGCAGATGTGGTTTATATGCATGTATATTATTGATGTCATGTTATGTTTCATATCATGTTGTTTTGGATCTACTGATGTGTGCATTGAGTGTGCAGGAAAAGTTGACCATGGATCTAAACCGGGGACCCAGTACTCGAACCTATGTAAATTTTCATGCTTTCCAAGGTCATGTTTATATAAAGAGACATGGACCTCATTGTTTATGTGGTTATTTCATAAACGTGGTTTGCATGTGTGTAATTATATTTGTAAATGCATGTGATTGAGTCATGTTATTTATTTTAATTTAGTGTGCCAAATTTGACAATTGTTGCAATTTAATGTTGACATGGCTAGTAAAGGGAACCAAGGTTAGTTATAGGGTTAACTAAGGCTACCTAGGAGTAGTACCCAAGCTTACCCTAGGGTTAGAAGTTTCTAGAAAGTCTTCTTGACTTATAAATCCGTAGGTTAACTTTAGGGTTAGTTTAGGAGGGTCTTTTGGGCTCCCAGGAGGTAACCGGGGTCAGTTTTAGTTACCCAACTTGGTACCCTATGGGTTAGGGGTCATTTTCAATCATTAATGAGCCTCTAAACTCATTTATTGTACCTTTAAAGTGTCACTTTCAGACTTGAGCTTATTTGAGGAGTTGTATAACCTTGGTCAATCTTCCTCTTCTACCCAAGTTGCATTTGACTCCACCCACGGAGAGTTTAGGCAAGTGGATAGTTAAGGGTTGGTTAGGGTCACCTCACCTTTGGGTTAAGTCTTGTTCTTGTTGGAGGTTTTCCTATTTAGGGAAGGATTTAGGATGAGTTGAGTGTTTACCCACTCTCTACCCTTAGAGACAGAATTCAGTTTGAAGGAGCTTTTGGAGGAGGAGCTTAGGAAGGATAGCTCAACACCAAACCATTCCTCATTTTAGATTGGAATTAAGGTTGGATCTCTTAGAAGTAAATTTTATTTTGTTCATGTGTGTTCTTAAGCTTGAAACTCCATTAATGGAGTCCTATCTATTTTTGAAGTTATTTTCAAAATTGAAATTTAATGTTTTATTTTATGTTGTCTTTATTTTGTGTTGGATTTCAAATGGGTATCTTCAAGGCACACTCACCCTTGGGAGGGCAGAGTAACATTGAAGGGGTAGTTGGAATGATTCTAGTTTTAGTGTAGAGTATCCCATGTGTGGAGGGAAATACATGGGGTTTCACGATACCCATGATGCCAAGTAAGGCCTAAGAGGCACCTAGGGGGCATAAGGAGGTTATTTCATGATTGCATCTTGTGAAGATGGTCATATGAGGTCCATGTGTGCCTTGAGTTTTATTTTCTGATGCTTGGCTTTCTCCTACTGCGAGGTCTACCACTACCCCTATTTTTAGGAAGGCCTCTTGGAGACTTTCCTCTTGTACATCCTTGTGTTGGGAAGCCTTCTTGAGTATGAGTATTCTATTTGCCTACCTGCTTGTTGTCTATGCCTGATTGTATCCTGTTCCAGTTTGGATCCCCAAGCTCGGGGGTGGCCTTATAAAGGCCTAGGTTGGGAGGTGAGCCTCCATGGTCAACCTCACCATATACAAGTTCTTGATAAAGCTCGGTGTTGCATTTTACCCTTATGTGAGAGATGGGAATAACTGAAAGAATTATATTTGTAACCTATTATATGGAAATCTTCATTGTTGCAAAATTTGTATTAAGGCCATTGAGAAGAATTGTAATCTTTCATTCTAGTAACCCATTTTGTAACATGGGGATCTATGTGGTTTATGAGTTCATTCCTTATTTGAAAACTGAATAAGTATGTTGAAAATTAGTTTCTTGTATGTTATGTAATCCTTTGGTTTAAAAAAAAAAACCTTGGTTAGTAATAAAGAAAGCATATTTTGTTCAAAACTTGGATTTAGCAAGAGTTCTAGATCTTTGATATTGGTAAGTTTGGTTAAAAGGAGGAATAATTAAATTATGCTCTTGTCATAGTTAGACGCAACATATAGATATGTGAATTTCCCTTACCTTAGAAAGATCAAATTTTCAACATTGTTTTATTGTAACCATTGCTTAAATAGAAAAGTTACTTTTTTATCTTTGAAAGTAAAACTTCTTTTTTTATATAATTGGTAAATTCTGAAAATTACTTCAAATTAAAAATGGTCCAAATTCAAATTTTCTTCCACCACTATCTTTAGTTTAAATTATAGATTTTAACAATGCAAAAAAATAAAATAAAAATATTATTAGATAGCCCCTGTTTTGGGACAAAGTTTTAAAGTTCACCAGTAAATTTAGTATTATATTATTTTTTCATAAAGACATTAAAATGATTGTAATGTTAAAGTAAATATCTTTAATTATCATATAAACATTTTTATAAATAAAAAAAATATCATAACAAAAAAAAAATAAAGTTTGGGCGTGGAGGGTTGAAGCCCAACCCCGACCCGTGGTGTAGCAAGGGCCGCACAGGCCGCTGCCCCCACCCCTCTGTGTAACACAGTGTGGGGGTGTGGCGCTGGCCGCGGTTGGCCGCCCACCCACTATGCTTGCACAGTGGGGTGTGGCGAGTGCCACTCTGCTAGTCCCCCCTCCTCCACCTCCTCTGTGCAAAACATCGCCCTGCGGCCAAAACAAGATGCCTCCCCTTCGTCGTCCAACTTTCGTGCCGCTTGCAGCCTCTGCGGGTTTTTTTCGTCGCCACCAGGAGGTTCCAAAAGGATTCCTAGGGTTTAAAAGTTTGGGTTTGGATTTATTTTTTATAGGAATTATATTTGAATGAATCTCAATGTTAGATATGTCCTTTTCTTATATATATATATATATATATATATATATATATATATAAGATTTAATTTTTGTGTAGTTAAATTAGATTCGTTTGGAAATAGATTTTAATTTAATTTTTATTTTATTGATTAATTTTTTTCAAAAAGAGTTTATAAGATTCAATAAATGGAATATAGGTTTGCTAGCTTAATTAGGGTTTCTCATATTTAAATTAATTAAATTTGTAGATAGAGTTGATTTTCCTTATAATTAGTTATAAATATGTTATAGATATTAATTTGTTTTAAATAATACTTTAATATTATTTTAATCGGATTTATTAAGTGGTCTTATCATACCTATTCAATTTATCTATTTTAGTAGGGATTAAAGATTGGAGTAGGATCAAAGTAAAGAGTTAAAATTAGATTTATTTAATTTAGATATATGCAATTATTAAGGAAATAATTTTGTAAGGTTAGATTATCTTGTTATATTATAGATTTGATTTACATCAAGGTAGATATTATTTTTATGTATAGTTTAAGGGATAGTTAATATTTTAATTCTTAAAATGTTAGTTTTTGTTTTAATCAAAAGGGGAATATATTTATTAATATTTTAATGCAATGTTAAAAAAAAATTGTTTAGTAAATTTTTCTTTCCCTTTAATAAATATCCTTTAGACGATATTATTATATCCCCTTGACCTGTTTTCACGTACGGTTGACGTTCAGTTGACTTTCGGTTAACCATAATCAAACCTTGACCGATCGTCTTGACATCTGAACCAGGTGTTCTCTGTAGATTATTAAGGAAATAATTTTGTAAGATTAGATTATCTTGTTATATTATAGATTTGATTTACATCAAGGTAGATATTATTTTTATGTATAGTTTAAGGGATAGTTAATATTTTAATTCTTAAAATGTTAGTTTTTGTTTTAATCAAAAGGGGAAAATATTTATTAATAGTTTAATACAATGTTAAACAAAATTTGCTTAGTAAATTATTCTTTCCCTTTAATAAATATCCTTTAGACGATATTATTATATCCCCTTGACCTGTTTTCACGCATGGTTGACTTTTGGTCAACCGTGATCAAACCTTGACCAATCCTCTCGACATTCGAACCAGGTGTTCTCTATAGCCTTTAAACCCTAGGTCTCCAATTTTGTGTGTTTCAATGACAGTTGACTTTTTGATCAACTGTCTCGATTTGTGCACCTTAGCCTCCCTAAGGGCTTAGCGAACCCTAGTATATTCCTTTCATGTATTTTGGGGTACAGTTGACTTTTGGTCAACTCTAGTTGACTTTTGGTCAACTCTAGTTGACTTTTGGTCAACTGTCTCAATTTGTGTGCCAACCATATTATCTAGTCTAGGGATCCCTGTAGGATGGTACCTAGAGCTATCCTACCTAGTTTGACCTTTTTGGTTATTGTTTCACCTTTGCACCATTTTGCGTGCACTTGCTATACCTTTGGGGTAGCATAACCTTTCCCTTTAGTGTGTTTTTAAAAAAAAATTGGTGTGTTTTTGCCCAATTTTTGGGCATGACGGGGCCCATAGATCAAGCTTTTGGTTGTGCTCTCTGCATCACTTTCGTTCTGCCTTGGGATTTACTAACACAAAGTGTGCAAGTTCATAAAACATGCCAAATACATGGGTTCTTTTTATGCACCAAAACCAAATGTTATCTAAACAAGTGGGTTATTTTAAGTATCAAAACCAAATGTTATCTAATCTATCAAAACCAAAGCCAAATATGCAAACACAACATGTTGGTAGTTTAAAATCAAGTCTTGGACCCCTATAGATAAGCTGCACCACTCATTAGTCCATTAGGGTTAGCTCATAACCAAATATAATTGAAAGAATAACTATATTCAATTACAAAAGTACACAAATAGAACTCAAATGCATAGGTAAACCATCACAAAAGTGCACAACTAGTGAAACATAGGCATAAGAGTGGTGAAACCTTCTAGAAATAGTAACTAGAGAGAAAACATGTAGAAATAGAGTATAAAAGCACATGTATATAGTGTAAATGTGTAGGAACCCTAATCAGAAGCACATGATCCATAAGAAAAAGAAAAAAAATAGTAAATTTTTAGAAAATAGGGTTAGAAATAGTGAAATAGAGAGCAGAAGCATAGGACTAGGAGTCCAATGTGTAGCTCTTGTGACTCTAATGATTTTGAACCTGTAAATTCATAAAACACTTCCAAAAATTTAAAAAAAAAAAAAAATTAGTAAAGGTCCCATGGTTCATGCCAAAATGACAACGATCAAGTTGAACAAGTAAAATTGTGAACCCTAATCTAGCCTAGCCATAAGGAAAGAATTCACAAAGCATTCAATCATCATATCAATGGAACACTTCTTCACAAAAGCGTTAAAAAGAAAGAAAATAAGAACTAAACACAACAAGTTCCTTAATGAAATGCTTGATTCCATTGTCCTCCTATCTTCAAGATCTTATGTGGATGGAATGTGGGTGCTCTCAATTTCATAGCACAAAGCACAAGGCTATGAAAGAATTAATATGGTTGATTGATCATGTGTATGATAATGGGTATGTGATACTACTGATGGATTGATAATGATATGGTAGTTATGGGCTCTCAAAGATGACTAGTATGCAAGGGCACAAGTTCTCCAAGGGCTCAAGTGTGCAAGACAGAAATATCACAAAAGCATAGATTCATAAAGTAGAAAATGTGAGGAGAAAATGTTCTTTTATATAAACCTCGTGAGAATCAAGGGCTAAGATTCAGAAGTGATAGGAGAGTGAATAGGATTAAATACTAGATAGAGAGTAGGTGAAAATGAAGGAGATTAACAGGCATTATAAATTAAATGTTGAGATTAAGTGGTGGTTGGAAGGTGTTGACTTTAGGAATAAGATTCAAATGAAGATACATGTGAAAAATGTCACAGGCTCAAAATTTAGGAGTTGATCCATGTGATTGAACGTGATTGGTGGGATTAGAAAAAAAGAGATTTAGGAATTTACAAAATAAAAAAAGGTGTTTATTGCATAAATATTATAATTAGGATATGGAAAATGTGTTAGTTAAATAAATAAAAAATTTATTTAATTTTTCAAGATATAAAAGGCTAATGGATTATTAAAATAAATAAGAATATTTATTTAAATAATTATAGAAGAATGTAGTAAATTAATTAAATTTTTTTTTAAAAATGACTATTTAATCAATAGACAAATTTTATTAATTTCATGAGGAGATTTCCAAGTTCCTAAAGTACCCAACATGCCCTTACAATACTCACTACCACCTGGAAACATTCCTCCCTTGCATAGGTAAAAGTCATCTTCTTTTTCCATGCTTCCTTGTCTCCTCTATATATCATCTCCTTTTTTCATTCTCCTCTCTCATTTCCTTATTTCTTTCTTGCCTACAATCTTTCTTCTCCCTCTACTTCCCCTCATAATCCTTTTTCTAACAATCTTGGGAATTTTCTCCCTAATAGAACCTAGTAGTTTCATTTGTTCAAAAGTTTCTGAAGTCTACCAAAAAATCCATTTCAAACTATGATTTTTTGGCACTCACACCCTATTACAAAACTACCACTTTTTCATAGGGCGTGTGGGTTCTAGCAAAGGTGGTAGATACTGGCTTTCAGCCAACCAATTGTATTTTCTTAAAGGTTCCAATCATGGGATTCCTTGAGACCACATTTTCCATGGGCATTAAATAGTTCAAAAAACTTGTCTTTGCTTCCACATTTTGAATACATATGGGCTAGGTTAGTTGCACTCTCTCATCTAGAATGAGGTATTATAAATTTAAGATGTTTATGCACTAAATTCATAGAGTTAGTTGTAGTTTAAATTCTTGTCTCATGCTCTCGAGAGTCGTATTATATTTGATTTGGATTGGACAATATAGTGAAAAATAAAACTCTACAAAGCTAATGGATAAAAGTCAAAATAAAAACAAAACAAACCAAAAGTAAGAAAGCAAGCTGGAAATATTTTGGTTGGTGTTGATCTCTAGTTTCTTTGGGTACTTCTACACCAATTTTTTAAAATACATGGATTTCTTAAGATATTGTGTAGCTTTCATATATTTAAAATCCTTGATAGCAGATAGAGAAATCATAACTCAACCACTTTCTAATCAAATTAACTGTACCACATAGCAAGTTATCGATATAACCATTGGTAGAAATTTTATTGCTAATATCAGCTACATTATTAAATCCATAGATATGTACTAAGTTAGATTCCTCTATAACAATCCTCTATAATATCACCATTGTAATAAATCCAGAGTACTTGGAAGTAAATCACAATTACCCAAATATCCTTTTCATTTTATCTTGATATTCACTTCAAAGAGTAACCATAAAAAATAAGGACTCCAATTACATGAGCAATGTTTAGTGTGGTTTAGATCATGACATGCATAAAATTATAATGTAGTACCTCCCATAGTTGCATTCTAAAATTGCTTTATTTATCCGAGTTTGACTTTAAATATGATTTATCTTATGACTATGTGTATATTATTATTTTGTATTGGCATTCTTTTGATGCACCAAATAATGCACCTAGTTATAGTTATATTTTTTAGGTCATGTGATATCACCGCGGATGTGGTAGTAATTATACTTGTGAATTCATTGATGATCATATGTGTATGATGAATATACTATGATGTGACATGATATTATTGTTGCCCAAATTTTCCATTCTATGCAATTTGGCCTGGTCTGGCCTGTGTGACAGTCTAATCCCTTTATCCCTCCTAAAAGTGCCTGTTTACCGATTTTCAGTACCAAGATCAATCGGGTGAATTTACTATGTTTTGAATGGAGTAGGGTAAAATTCTCAGTTCTGTTGGATCACATTCATACTCATTCTCTGAATTTCTTGCTTTCTGCTCTTTCCCGGGCTTTCTGATTCTAAATCCCATGTTAACCGCGCAAAAAATGGTCATGTCCCTTTTTGAAGTTATGTCTCAGCTCATCACTCTATCATGTCCTTATATTGTGTGACTGCGCGACGAGTTACAATTGACAGTCATCGCGCAATCGCGAGATGTTTATGAAGAGTTCTGCTCTGTTTGTGAGTGCGCGATGAGATGTTTTAAATGTGTATCACGCAGTCGTGATGTCTTTTGCGGGTCAGGTTCCTATTTTGTGAGTCAGCGACAAGTAAAGAATATGCATGTCACGCACCCGCTCAAGTATTTCTTGGCAGTCATAAGGGTTCGCGAGTGTCCGACGAGCTAAACAAGGGATGCGTCGCACAGTCGCACAGACAATTTTCAAAGTTGATATGGGTCTGCGACCGAGCGACCAAGTTGATTGTTTAACTCATCACGCACTCGCTAATGTTTTCAGATGATAGAATGCCAGCTCACGACCATGCGATGAGTTAAAAAGAAGGTCGTCGCTCAGTCACTGGTCAGAAGAGGAAAAGGGGAGATCGGCTCGCGAGTGCACGATGAGCTGGAGCGGAAGTCATCACGCAATCGCCGATCAACTCAGACAAAAGGAAAATGTGCCTGCGAGTATGCGATGAGCTAGGGGACAAAGTCATCGCGTAGTCGCCAGACATTAAAGATCAGAGAAAGATAGCTCGCGGGTGAGCGACTGTAGAAAAAGGAAGCTCGTCACGCGCTCACAGTAAAGGGTAAGGCAAATTTTTAAAGCTTGCAAGTTGGCAACCGAGTAGAAAGCGGATGCCATCGCCCACTCGCGCACAGGTTGGAAACAGAGTAAAAGGATGGGCGAGTGCGTGACCGAACAGGATGTGCGATGGAGAAAATAATGTCGCTCAGTCACTCATAATCAAAAAGTCAGTTCAACGCAGCCTGCGACTATGCGATGATTGGATTAGCTGAAAGTTTTCATAGCCTAGGTTGTTAAGTTTGCAGGAGAGAGATGTTTTGCTCAGCTTGCAGGGTTTCAAAGGTTCGTCAGAGTATTCTAAATTGCAGAATTATGCACAGAACGATATGTTGATATCTGAAATAGATTTGTTTCAATATCAAAAAACAGAAAAAGAGATTCATTGTGCGATAGGTCAAGGAACAGATGGCATCGCTTACTCAGCGAATGAAAAGAAACAGAAATATCAGATATTTTCTTAGACGCTGGAAGGATCAGATTTTTGAAAGGTCAAAATAGTTATTGCAATTCAGAGACTTGTGTGACTCTTCTAGAGGGATAAGACTACTTCTAAGAAGGGGCTTTTATGTTGATATTTCCTGGGTATGACTTTTGGGTCACCAAGTGGTATTTTGTAAACTTTTGAAGAGTTAGATGGCGGCTGAGCAGGCCAAATCCGATCCATAAGTTATTGCTCTCCAATGATGCAGTTGGGTAAAATTATATAAGTATGAGTTGAGGACTCATTTGTAAGGAGTTCTGATGATGTAAGGAGGCATGCTTGTGACATTTTCTTTGTCCTTGATGTATTTTTGCAGAAGTTTGCAAGTCATTGTGAGAAATAATATGCAGAGTTTGAAGTTCTTGGAACCAATTTATTGAATTGTGTCAGCCTTGTCTCTTTTTTGCTTGTTTGTATACGTTGTAGATGGTTGATGGGTTAATTGTGAATGATTTTATTTCCTTTTAATCATGTCCCTTTGTAGCATCTACTTGCAAAAGAGTATGTTTGCTTGCAGGTTGTAACTTGTGTCTTAGTTTGAGCTGTTAACTGTGAAGTCTTTCCTTTTAACTGGTTTAATCATGACCTTGTTATGAAATTTTAATGCATGTCTATACAAGAGATTTGTGTTTTACCTCCAATTCAAGTTAGTTAACCCAGGACTTGACCCTGTGTGTGTTATGTTTTCATGTCAAATTTGGTGCATCACCTAGTAGGTAGTTTGCTTTCAGTTATTTCCCTTTCCATGCAATCCTTCTAACCCTTTTCCCCTCAAGTTTACTTTCCTGTTTAA
>MU223538.1:722726-757977 GCA_018584345.1 Thuja plicata
CTAAGTGATAACCTCTATGTATAAAATCCTCTAACAAGGTCACACCTAACAGTGTGTTTGTAACCTTTAACAGGGTTGGCTCCTAACAGGGCTCACTTCAGAAGAGTGAAAATTTGGGGTACCAGTCGCAGTGGTTTTTCCCTTAACAGGGTTTCCACATTAAAATCCATGTGTTATGTGTGTATGGTTTATTGCTTTACTATTTTACATTTCACATATGCATTTCTGGATTGATTGGTATACTCTGCATATTTACTGAGTATCGGTAAATAGTTTTATTGCTTATCGGTAATCAAGGATAATAAGCACAGACAAGGAAAACCGACAGACAGTTAAATCATTATTAGTATTTCATGGCATGCATCTTGTAGGGACTTAATAATCTGAGATGTATTTGATTGGTGGTTAAAGTTTAAAGGATAATTTTTGAGGCCACTGATTCACCCACCCCCCCCCTCTCAGTTATTACTAAAAATTGGTATCAAAGCTTGTGTGCTTAGAAGGAAGGTTTCAAGACCTAAGTAAAGATCACAAGATGAACACATGAGATGTGCCCAAGTTGAACAAAGACAACTTTGCTTCATGGTAAAGTAGGATAAGACTCCACTTATCAGGTATTGGTAATGATGTTACTCAATACTTAGATAATGAATATGTGTTGCCTACAGGACCATTAACAGTAGATCAATTGAGAGAGAAGCATGAGCATAACTACATGGTTATAGATCTTTCTTCGTCACTCTTTGATGCTAAATTTGAATATGTCAAGGACTGCAAAATTGCAAAGAAAATGTGGGACAAACTGAAGCTTGTACATGGAGGTGATACAAATGTTCTGAGAG
This sequence comes from Thuja plicata, assembly GCA_018584345.1. Classification (NCBI taxonomy): domain Eukaryota; kingdom Viridiplantae; phylum Streptophyta; class Pinopsida; order Cupressales; family Cupressaceae; genus Thuja; species Thuja plicata. Next base: position 723,569 of record MU223538.1, read on the forward strand.
CCAAGGCAGAATGCCTTAGAGGAAAGTTTGACGATCTCAGAATGAAAGAAGGAGAAAACATCACACAGTACAACACAAGAATAAAAGAAGTAGTCAATGCTATACGAGGTGTTGGAGGTACACTTGAAGAGGAAACAATGGTAAGTAAAATCTTAAGAACCTTATTGTCTGTATATGCTATTAGAGTTTCTTCTATTCAAGAAATGAGAGCAGTAGAAAAAATTACAGTTACTCTTGATAGTTTAATAGGTAGACTGATTTCATTTGAGATGAATAACTTTGACAATAGTGTCTTACCAAGTTTAGAATCTACATTTAAGTCTTCTATGAAAATAAGCAAATCCAATCATAGATACTCATCTAGAAAGGATAGTGAAAGTGAAAGTGAAGAAGAAGATCTAGATGAAATAGAAGCACTTATGGCTAGAAGAATACATAGAGGCAAAGGTAAATACAAAGGCAAGCTACCACTTGTATGCTTTAATTGTAAAGAGATTGGACACTTTGTTATAAGATGTCCTAACAGAAGAAAAGATGACAAAAGTAATGATAGATCTTTTGAGAAGAAATTTGACAGAGGTGATAACAAATATTACAGAGGTTACCGACAATCTAAAAGAAAGGATACCCGAGACTACAAGGATAAAAGCAAGAAGGCTATCTACCTAGCTGCTTGCAAAGATGAAGATATTGACACCGAACCTAATGATGACATCGAGATGGTATTTGTAGCTATGAAGGATGATTCAGATGAAGATGAAAGGTATGAAGAAACTGCACTCATATCTAAGGTTAGTAACAATGATATCTGGATTATAGATAGTGGCTGCACTCACCATATGACTGGTGAACAGACTAAAGGTAACTTATTCTATCTAAATGATACTAACACCACTTGCTTAATGACCAAAAATGAAGACATATGGTTGTGGCACAAAAGATTGTGTCATGTGAATTTTGAAAACATGATGAAAATAAGTAGAAGAAGAAGTGTAAGAGGCTTATCGACGATGACAAAGCCAGACAACATCATGTGCAAAAATTGTCAAAAAGGTAAAATGACAAAGTCTAGTTTCAAAAGTAAAACCCATACATCTGATGATATTCTAGAATTAGTCCATACTGATTTATGTGGACCTATGAGGACAAAGAGTTATTATGGAGATAGATATTTTATTCTCTTTGTTGATGATTACTCTAGAATGATGACAGTCATGTTTCTAAAAGAAAAATCTGAAGCATTCAAGATGTTTAAATGGTATAAGGCTATGGTAGAAAAACAAAGTGGTAAGGATCTAAAATGTTTGATATCAGATAGAGGAGGAGAATTTATATCAGATGAATTCACTAATTTCTGTAATGAGCATGGTATAAAAAGACAGGTTTCTGCACCAAGAACACCATAGAAAAATGGGATTGCTGAGAGAAGGAATAGATCAATAGTTGATTGTGCAAGAACACTGGTGATAGAAAAGGACATCACCCAAATATTCTAGAGGGAAGCTGTCAGCATTTCTATTTAAACACTTAACAGAGTACAATTGAAGAAGGACACAAAGAAGACACCTTATGAGCTATGGTATGGTACAACACCCAATGTAAGTTACTTCAAAATATTTGGTAGTCAATGTTATGTCTTAAAGGATGATAGAAATGGAAATCTTGGTGCCAAAAGTGATGAAGGTATTTTTCTGGGGTATTCTACCTAGAGAAAAGCTTTTAAATGTCTAATCAAGGCTTCTAACAAAATAGTTGAAAGTGCAAATGTGAAGATTGATGAATTTGCAGAAAAGAATGAGCTGGAAAGCACAAAAGAACCAGAAGACTACAATAATTTTGTATATTGTGAAGAACCCATAACTCTACCTGAGCAATAGTGCTTAATTCCAAAACAACAGAATGTTGCAACCGACGGTCAAAATGTTGTTACCGACGGTCAGGATAATGATCAAGATAATGTGCAAGGTAATGAAGATCAAGATGATACACAAAGAGTTGTACCTATACTTGCAAGATATGTAAGAAGGAACCATATAGAGGACCAGATCATAGGAGATAAGAAAGATGGTACAAGAACAAGAAGTAAGTCTTTAAATTCAAATTGCTTAATTTGTGAGTTTGAGCCAAAATCTGTCAATGCTGCACTAGATAATGAAGAATGGATAAGTGCTATGAATGATGAGATTGAGCAGATTGAGAAGGAAAAAACATGGTCACTTGTGCCAAGCCTAGATGACACAAAATGAATATTCAGGAACAAGCTGAATGAGAATGGAGAAGTCACAAGGAATAAAGCAAGACTAGTATGCAAGGGGTATGCACAAGAGGAAGGTATAGACTATGGAGAAACCTTTGCACCCGTTGCTAGGCTAGAAGGAGTGAGAATACTACTTGCTTATGCTGCATACAAAGGATTCAAATTATATCAAATGGATGTCAAGTCAGCATTCCTAAATGGAATACTTGAAGAAGAGGTATATATTGAGCAACCAAAAGGGTTTGTAGATCCAGAAAAGAGGAACATGGTATGTAGACTTCACAAAGCCTTGTATGGATTAAAACAAGCTCCTAGAGGTTGGTATGAATGACTTCATTCCTATTTAATAAGTATTGGATTCATAAGGACTAGTGAAAATAGTAATCTTTATTTGAAAAAATATACTGATGCTAACACTTTGATTGCTGAAATATTTGTTGATGATATCATATTTGGAGGCAATGATATACTATATAAGTCATTTTCTGATGAGATGAGAAAAGAATTCAAGATGTCTATGTTTGGAGAGATCAAGTTCTTTCTTGGTCTACAGATCATTCAACAAAGTGAAGGTATTTTCATTACACAGTCCAAATACATCAAAGAGGTCCTGAAAATATTCAAGATGGAAGATTCCAAATCTGTTGGAACACTGATGGCTACTGGATGCAAATTAACAAAGGAAGACAAGACAACAGAGGTAAATCAGACTTTGTATAGATCACTAATAGGAAAACTCATGTATATTGTACACACTAGACCAGATATTGCACATGCAGTAGGAATTGTTGCTAGATTTTCTGCTAACCCCGGGGAATCACATATGACTGTTGTGAAAAGAATCTTAAGATATCTGAAGAATACTGAGGAATTTGGCTTATGGTATAGAAGAGAAGGAAAATTTGAACTTAAGGTGTTTACCGACACTGATTGGGTTGGAACTCTTGATGACCGAAAGAGCACAACTGGAGGATCATTCTTTATGGGTGATAGACTTGTCACATGGATTAGCAAGAAGCAAGGATGCATCTCTCAATCTACTACAGAAGCATAATATGTTGCTACTATTGCAAATTGCTCAAATATTTAATGGATCAAACAGTTGCTAGAAGGTATGCATATGAAGATCTCAGAATGAGTGATTATCTATTGTGATAACACCAATGCAATAAAAATTTCCAAGAATCTAGTCATGCATTCCAAGACTAAACACATTGCAATCAAGTATCATTATTTAAGAGAACAAGTTCAAGAAAAAGAGGTGATACTTGAGTATGTGAAATCAAAAGAACAATTGGCTAATATCTTCACCAAGCCACTACCCAAGGATACATTTAAGTACCTGAGAAAGAGACTAGGGGTCAAACCCTTGTCTACCAGTCAGTAAAGGACTGAAGGCTACATCAGCCTATATATTATCATAATATCATTCATGTTGATGCAAGCAAAAAGATGAAATTCAAAGCTACATCTATATACAGAAAGGTATATATCATAATTGAGCACCAGATCATATTGATGTATTGCTGATGGATAAGGGAAATTCAAGGAATATATTATGGATCGTGAGAAAAGATCACTTGACATTAATGTTAGATATATGTGAGATATTTGTTTGGCATTGTTGTCAAAGGGAGAGAAAAGTTTCCATATTATCACAGTCTTCAGAAAAAGAAGAAAGATTATCCATTATCAGATTACTCCAAACAGGGAGAGATCATATCCATAGGGAGAGAATTTGTATGAAGGAATCATATACAAAGGGAGAGTTGCTGACAAAAGACAGAGACATCAAATAATAAGAACAGTTAAAAGAGAGATATTGACACAAGAAGAGGACGCAACACATCAGAAAAAGAAACAAAGAAAGCTACAAGAATCAAATCTAAGATAACACAGAGCTTACCGGTGGTCAGACATTTTTATCGATTATCAAAACAAATTGTATGGTAATCTAATGAATCTCAACTGTTATATTTCATATTGTATTAGAAATAGTATAGTGTGATAATATAGTATGTTTCCATCAATGCCAAAAGGAGAGATTGATGACATGTAACTGATTGAATGTTTGATAATGTTAAGTTGAAGATAATGCAAGACATTAAATCAGTTAATGGTTTGTATTTTCATTGATGTCAACTTGATATCATCTGTACGCTCATGTACATAATGCCAAAGACTTCAGAGAATCAATGGAACAGAGATTATGCTTTTAGCAATTCATAAAAGTCAAGTATTCACTAAAAGACAACACCGACGGAGTGCACACCATCGGTAAAGGCAAAGAACAAAAGTCATAGTGATACCCAAGGAGAAGAAGACAGTATTTCCCGACGAAGCAAAATCATAGTGATACCCAACGAGCTGAAAATAGAGTTTCTCGACGAGAAAAATCCAATGATGCCCGATGGACGGAGATTCTGAAGCTTACTGGAGTCACACCGACGGAACTAGCAGTTATCACTGATGACTAACTACAGAGTTGACCAACAGAAAAGAGAGTTCAGAAAATGACAAAATATCAAGCTGGTAGAGCTTAAGGATAGACTTAACTAGTTGTTTTATTTGTTTTATTTGACCAGAGTTAAGTAATTGATTTAAAGAAGATTTGTACAGTTGGAAAGAAGATAACTATGAGATAAATCAGGAGTTAAAGCTTTAAATCAAATTGGCTGGATTGTTTTTCACACCAAGAATCAAAAATCAAGAAATAGTGAATATCATGTCTATATAAGAGACAAGCATAATTCATTTCTGTAATCACATACACGGGAAGGGGAGTGAATAGAAAGAGGATGCTGAAGAGAAACTGATGAAGAAGAACTTCATACAGTCCTGATCAATCAAGCTGAAGAAGAGCTAAAGAATTCTATAGACACTAACGAATAGTGAAGCACAGCATCACAGAGAAGAAAGTGTAGAGCACAAAGAACTAAATTCATACATTGATCAGAGAGGTAATGTACTTAAATAGATCTAAAAATCTGCAATTCAAGTTGCATTAGAAACAGGTCATAGTGTTTTAGTTTAACCATTGAAGCATCAAGTCTCTTACTAGAGCAGGACTTAACAGTCTTCTATATATTGAGGTACATCCCAAGGAGTGCCAAAAAGGTTGATTCATGGAAGTAGCATTGAAATTGCCTAAAGCCTATTGACAGTCTAAGAAGAAGGCTGATTCAAGGATGGTAGAAAGATTTGCCTAAAGCCTATTGACAATCTAAGAAGGAGGTTGATTCAAGGATGGTAGAAAATAGATGCCCGATACTAAGTGACAACCTATACGTATAAAATCCTCTAACAAGGTCACACCTAACAGTGTGTTTGTAACCTTTAACAAGGTTGGCTCTTAACAGGGCTCACTTCAGAAGAGTGAAAATTTGGGGTACCGGTCGCAGTGGTTTTTCCCTTAACAGGATTTCCATGTTCAAATCCATGTGTTATGTGTGTATGGTTTATTAATTACTATTTTACATTTCACATATGCATTTATGAATTGATTGGTATACTATGCATATTTACTGAGTATCGGTAAATAGTTTTACTTCTTATCGGTAATCAAGGAGAATAAGCACAGACAAGGAAAACCGACAGACAGTTAAATTATTATTAGTATTTCATGGCATGCATCTTGTAGGGACTTAATAATCTGAGATGTATTTGATTGGTGGTTAAAGTTTAAAGGATAATTTTTGAGGCCACTGATTCACCCCCCCCCGCCCCCTCTCAGTTATTACTAACACCAAGAACCACCACAACCAGGACCAAGGCCTTAATATAATATAAATTATATATACATACCTTCAACCATTAATTCTAGAGTGGAATCCTTCTTGAAGGAACAAGTGTGGCATTATTATTAGAAACTATAAAACTATTATCTACAACTATGTATCACTACCATTGAAACACAGACAACCAGACCACACAAATTTTTAGACATAAGAATACAACATTGAAGCACTAATAAACACCCATTTCTTATGAACATAGATATACCAAAACCTGTCTTCAACTACTACCTTCAGACCACAATACTTCCAACACCTCCAAACCATAATGTTTGACATTAATGACAACAAAACATATATTTTAAAAAATCTTCCCCTTTTTTATTGATGGCAAAAAACCACCAAAATAATTCTCATCAAAAAATGTTTCATTTACTGTTTCAATTATTGAAAACTCCCCATGTCTGTAATAACCAAAATCTTGAGTATGAACATTTTATTACTTATCTTTCTCCTCATTTCCCATCAAGGACAAAGGCCAAATAGAAAAACTTAAAAAACTTGTATTATCATCCTTACCCTACCAAAATTGAAGCATATAATTAAGAAATTAAATATTCTTAGGCAAAATTTCTCTAAGCCTCATCTTCAGGCTCTCTACAGTCAGCTTCTAATCATTCATAGAAGAATCTAATAACCTATTATGATATTAAAATTCAATCATCTTGTTCAGAGTGTCATCAAAAGATGTTAATTTCCTATACCTCTTGCAAAATTTCTAGCACTTTCATGTATCTTCATCATAAAACTAAGTTTTGTTTCAATCACTTCTTTGAAATTGTGAAATTTTTTAATATATTCATCTCTTCCTCTCTGTTGTGTCCAAATTAATTTCCAACTCATTTATTCAGTTTCTTTCTCCTTCAATGACATCTTTGAAGATGTTGTATTTTGTTGCAACATCAGTTAACTAAGACTCAATGAAGTCTATTTCCTTTTTGAAACTTGTTGTGGCCTTTAGCTAGTCCACACTAAATTTGTACAAAGCATTTGCAAATTTAATATGTATTTTAAACTATTATATTTCCTCTATCAATTTTAGCTTACTCTTTTTGCACTTTCCAATCATTTTATCAATCAAAATTTCTTCTAGAACATCATCCTCTTGAGTGATAGAAACATTATGCATCCATCTTTTCTATCATGACCTTAATAATTTTCTTCGAACACACATTGGAGAGATCATTTAGTATTATTTTGTTCTGTTTTACATATTTTTCCAATCCTTCTACAATAACATCTTGATCATAAGGGGAAACATTAAGGAAAAAATCTCCAACACTCTCTAGTCCTCTAGAATGACTTAGCATAGTAAGAACATTTTCTACTGACAGATTATCATCATCAAATGAAATAGGAGAAACAATATGCTCCTCGCTAGCAGTACCCTATATATCAGAACTTGTAATTCTATTTAGTTTAAACCAATATATTTATTTTCTTCTTCTTCACAATCACTTGAAACATTTACTAGAGTGGAGAAGCTCTTCGAAGACATCCTTTTTGCTCTCTTCTTTAGTAAACCAGAGGATAAAACCTCTATTGACATCTTCCTTTTTTCTACCCTTACCTTTTTTTGACTGGCAGCAGCAGATTTCTCTACCAAAAACTCAACTCTTGTAACATCAGTATCCTTTGGAAATTTGATCAATTTTTCAATGATGCGCATGGAATCATCCTCAATAACCTCAAATATTAACTTATCAAACCATACAATTCTAGGCACAATTGTTTCTATGTAGAAAAAATACTTATCAACATAGAAAATAACAACATCCTTATACTAGTCAATAACCTTTAGAGGAATCTAATTCTTCAAACACAAGCTATCCTTTAACTCGTCAAAGAATTTTCTATAATCAATAATACTATTATCCAAACCATCCAAATGCATCTTAATATGTGACCCAACTGTTATATCATTTCTCCAATCTACATTTCAGAACTCAACATAGGTTTCAGGAAGTACAAAATTAGACATATAACTAAGGAACCATATGGGAATGGATAGTGTTCATCCTTTTTCAGCCTCAAGTTGTCAAAAAAATGTCTCCTCATAGTCTCAAAAAGATCATAATCAACATTCTCCTTAAGCGTTATATAAGCAACATGCACTATGGTAGCCGCACATGAACCCTCTCTATTTTTGTAATAGATTTTGTATGATATTCCTATTGTAGCATATCTAACCCCCAAAACTGTAAATGTAATTGGATATTAGGAATTATATCGTAACAAGTGGTATTAAATATTTTATGTTTTATTTGGAGTTATAATCGTAGCTTGAGTGGACAAAGTGCAAAGTTGAAGTCATGACTATAGGTGAAAGATTTGGGACATTACAAGGTATAGATGTAGACCTTATGGCAAGACATGTTATCAATTAGTGCCAAAACACTTAGTCACTTATATGATTTCAAAGTTGACCAAGCCAGCAACTTGTAGTGCAACCCGAGCAGTTGAAGTGTAACCCAAGCAGTTGCAGTGTCGACCGAGCAGATAGTGGAAATCAGTATCACCCGAGTCACCAGTATTACCCGAGTAGCACACCAACTCCGAGTGATTAATGTGACCCAAGAATTTAGTGTAGCCTAGGTGCCAGATATTACTATGTTGCCTGAGTATCAGCATATTTCTCGAGTGTCAATATATCACCCGAGTTGATTACTAGACCCGAGTAATAGTATCGGACCAACTTAGTTGTTATTGTTTGATATTAATTTATATCTTGGAAGTTGAGCTACAGAGGTTTTTGATTTGGATAAGATATATATGTAAGATACTTTTCTTATCCAAATGTATGTTAAATAAGTATATATGAAAATATGAAGTGGCAGATTGATTAGAAGGCTACAACAGTGTAAGGAACAACGGAAACTACTCTATCACATTCAGGTGATTAGTATTATATCATTGGATTGCATTCAGCATATCAGAGTTGCATAGTAGATCATCCACTAGTTCATCCTAATAGGTGTATTAGCAAAATCCTTTAACAAGGTGGACTTAATAGTCCCTTTCAAATCTCCTAACAGAGTTGCATACTTAATTGTATTGTACAAATCCTTTCACAAGGTGTACCTAATAGTCCTTATTTCTCCTAACATGGAAGGCCATCAAAAGTGGTCAATTGTAAGCTTTAATAGGCTAAACTTATACTGCAGTATGTCTAAATCTTGTGGGTACCATCCCCACCCCAGTTTTACTTTCTATTTGGAAGGTTTCTGGGTAACTAAATATTGTGTCAAGTGTTGTGGATGTTTATGAATTTTCTATTCTATGCATGCAATCAGATTAGATAATCTAATAAAGGATAAAATAGATTAAGTTTTATTGGTTCCTAATTCACCCCCCCCCCCCCNAGATTAGATAATCTAATAAAGGATAAAATAGATTAAGTTTTATTGGTTCCTAATTCCCCCCCCCCCCCCCTCTCATTCACCTGGCCTCAATATATTTCCAACAATTGGTATCAAAGCTAAATGTTCTCTTAGCAAGTTTAACAGCTTGAGCAAAGATCAGAGGCAATGGAAATATACAGACTTTCCCTGAAAAGAAGAAAAGATTTATCAATGCAGATGAATGATAAAAGTTACATAAAAGAAATAATTGAAGACTTATGCAAAGAAATAATTTATGAAGAATTTGATGCAATCATTGAATACCTACTTGCAAAGAATCTCAATTTACATGAAGAATTCAAAAAGTTGAAAAGAGAACAAGAAATTCATTCAGTCAGAATATGTGAAGTCGTGGAACAAAAGAATCAAGCAGAAAATGACAGAGAAATGGCACAAGAAGATAAAATATTGCTAAGTACAAGATTAGAGGAAAAATAAAATGAATCCATCATTTGTCACTTCAAAAAGTGGATATGATAAATCAACTTAATAATGTAAATCAAGAAGTTATCAATGTGAGGACTGAAAATGAAAGACTATCGAATGATCTCAATACTGAAAAGAAAACCAATGAGAGTACAATGAATTCATGGGTAAGCATGGATCAATTGATAGAGAAAACTCAACTCAGACATCATGGATAGACTGGATTAGGTTATACTAAACAAGGTGAATCCTCGCAGCAAGGAACTCAAAAGAACAAGAAATATACTTGTAATCATGGTGGTAAGTTAGGGCACACATCAAATAAGTGTTGGAGCAATGGAAAGTCAAATTTAAAAGGTAAATGCTACAGATGCAATAAACATGGACATAGGGCAAGTGAAATCACTGAGAAATCTAAGTTTGAAGGGAAATGTTTCAATTGTAACAAACAAGGTCACAAGTCTTCCGAGTGCAGAACTAAGAAATGGAACCCTGATGAACAATTAGCTAAAGCAATTTTTGGTTGGGATTACAATACATGGAGTAGATGTTGTCACTATGGTGAATATGGGAATATTGGTGCAAATTGTGAAAATACTCACCTCAGAAAGAGGTATCCTACTAAGACATGTTATGTCTGTAAACAACTCGGTCATCTAAGAAAGATTTACATGAACAGAGAAAAAGTGGATACTAGTTTTGAGAAAGGCAAAGCAAAAGTTTCATCAAAACTCAGATGATTCAGGAGTGGGTAAGAAAGAATCCTAAGAATTTAGACCAAAACAATGAAGGATAGAATGGCACCCAAAATAGTGAGTTGGGTGGATCCACCATCTCTGAATAAATATGCAAGGAGACAACTAGAACTGTGCATACAAGCCATCATACATCATTTCTAGATATGCTATCAAGTCCAAATCTGCATATTGATGCACTGGGACACATAATGGTTCTAACTGAGTTAGGATCTTAGTTACATCTGAGTGACTCTGGCTTAACCAATTTAAGTCAAGTTGTATGGTTTCGAAGATGCAAGGTTAGTTTTTGTCGAGCTTCTGAGCAAGTCTAGGAGAACTACCGGAGCTTTCACAACTACCAAGGACAGAGAATTTAATGAAAATATATGATGAAATTTTTCATAAATGGTGGAATCAAAGGGTTATTGTTCATAATTTATAGAGTGATTAAGAGCTATTAGCGATTACAAAGAGAATTTGTGTTTGAAGGATTTAGTTATAGCTACATTTTATCAATCCTCTGAGCGATTATGGCATCTTCATCTAGCATCAAGGTTAAGAAAGGATCTTAGATGTTGGTGTTTGAAGGATTTAGTTACTGTGATGTTTTATCAATCCTTTGAGCGATTATGGCATCTTCATCTAGCAGCAAGGTTAAGAAAGGATCTGAGATGTTGGTGAGGAATGTTGTCTGTGAACCGCCAAAGTTTAAGCTTCATCCAACGATTGCAGAAGAGACATATCTGATGGGAGCCCATTCCCAAATTCCTCCAAAGGTACTCTTGATAAATGACATCTGAGATTTCTATCACTGCACCATTCAGTAGCTAGGCACATTGGAAATGAATAAAGAATATGAGAAACTTTGTGTAACCGAAAATCTGAAGCTAGAACATAAGTACCTTGAAGTCAAGGGTTTGACTCATATCATGCATATGCCACATAACTTTTAGATTAAGTGGATTATTTGTGTTTAGATCCGTGTTCACAACGTGCATATTTTCTTGGAGCAACCATTGAAGATCACCAAGACAATTTTACACTGTGTGACAGGGTAACCAATGCTTGACAAACCTAAAGCTACCAAAACCATACCCCGGGATGACCTAGCAAAGAAGACTATTTCCGAGTGGGACGAAAGAGGCATGAGATTGAATGGACTCACAGACATGGAATCAAATTTTGGTATTCATGTAATTGCACACAATATATATAGTTAAAGGCAACCAAACAGTGTACCATGTGAGGCTGTGGACTTGGCATACAAAGTGGTCAAGAACAATCTTTCATTTGACCTTGCTGAGTTGCAGCTCATCCAATTGAGCAAAAACATGGAGAGAATTTAGGCATCAAAGACCAATCCATGTAATTTTGGTTCACTCTTAGTATTCATATTCTTTTATGTTCAGAAGTTTTTCCCTTCCAAAGGCACAGTTGTTTGGAAAAAGTACAGACCTGTAGTTTATGAGATAAATGAATTTATAGCAGAATTAGGAGATAATTTTGAGAGCATCATGGATGCATATTTTGAGAGTTTCAAAGAGAAGATGCGGAATAGATACATAATACCTAAACAATTGGTAGAGGACTATAAATATGATATTTGCTTCCTAGCTAACTATGACAAAGTTTACATTCAAGCAATCAAACCTAGGGTTGCATGGGTGAAACCTCTTGCATGTGAGGTTAACATAGACGAGACCAAAGACATTATTAAAGCTCTTTTGAATGAGCCTGTTGATCCCAAAGCACCATATTTTGGTACTTATGAAGAAGACAAGAGCATAATTTCATTGGAGATTGAAATTCCTAAGATCTTAAAGAGGGGAGGGAAGAGAATTGAGAAGATTGGAAAGAAATATGGCAAGTCTTCTGACTCTCGTCCTTCTATCACTGAAAGAAAAGGAGATGACATAAAGATAGAAGATGATGAATCTGAAAAAGAAGAAGAGGTAGAAGCAGAGCCTCCTAAGAAGAAGAGGCTATCCCCAAAGAAAAAACCTAAGGCATCTACCCTTGCTTTCACTAGATCCAGAAGAAAACTGAAATTTCCTAAGGAAGATGAAGAAGAAGAAGATACAGTCATATTTAAGAAGCCCCCACCTACCTTTGAGCAGAAAATTGAAGAATTGAAAGGAGGTAGTGGTATGGGATCTCTCAAATCATTGAAGTATGCTACCAGAACCAAAGATGAGCAAAAAATGATTGAGGATGCATTAGTAGAGAAAATGGCAAGATGGAAGTATGATCCATCTGAATTGAGAAGCCATGTGACTGAAGACCTTCTAAAGGCAATCACAATTCATTGGCACAATGTAGTTAAGATTGAAAAGGGCATCAAAATGCAAACCTTGAAGAAATTCATGCCTACTATGACTAGTAAAGAGGCAAAAGATGCTATTACTCAATATGAAAGTAATCACACTCCAAGGTTTAGGACCTTTCAGATCTTGAACAAGAAAATAGAAGATGTTGTGCAGGCTGTAAAAAAGATATGGAAGATAGTTTTTGAAATTAAGGAAGAAGATAAGATAGAGAAATAGGGTACAGACCCTCATGTATAGGACAAAGAGGAATAGTTACCTAAGGTTTAGACAATTGAGGAATTTAATGTTGAATAGATAGCAGTAGAGGTGATGGCATCCCTACCCCAATCACCTATTCATAAAATCTTATCTCCAAGCAAGGAAAAGACTACAGAATCTACATCAAATCAAGTAGGAATTGAGCATCAAGCTCTACCTACTACTGGGCCAAGCCAAACTGAGTCACAAAATGATACTTTGAATGTTTCTATAGTTGATACATACCCTACAGTTGGTGCAAAGAATGTCAATAACCTACTCCAACTGAATACTGAGGAGAAAACTAAGGATGGAAAGGATAAGGATGATGATGGGAAAGGCAAAGAAATCATTCCTTCATCTCATCCCAAGGTAAATGGAAAAGAAACAATCACTAATGAAATTAATCTTGAGGAAGATATTGTGATTCCAAATTGGGGTCTTTCCAACTTGACAGCTGAGCAGATGGATATCCTTGGTGAGCTCTAGAAGAAAAGAGAAAAACAGAAGAAACTTCGAGTAGAGAAGAAAAGGAATAGAGTATTGGAAGATATCAAAGGTATATTCCTTGATTCTCTATAAATTGAATTCAATGAGAATGACTCTATTATGGACCAACTTGTTGGCATAGTCCATAAGTTCAACACAGATCTTAATGGTCAAGAGAAACTACTGCATAAGGCATAAAGGAATTTTGAGAATAACGTTCTAGAGAATGTTGCAAGTAAAATTGCAATAGATTAAGTGAAGCTAAACACTCTCATTATCTCTCTAGAAACCACAGTAACTAATGTTGTTTCATTATTTGTAAAGTTGAGTGATACTTCCAACTTTACTACAGGAATAAAAGACAAGTTGACTAAGATAGACAATTATTTGAAGGCAAGTACAAACCAGTTGGCACTTGACCCTAGTTCGAGTTCAACACATTTTGTGAAGATCAAGTATCTGATAGATATGCAGGCAGAGTTACTAAGGGAAGAAGCAAGAACAAAGGAATCCTGACAGCTATACAGAGCCAACTCCTTCCACACATCGATCTCATGCAGAAACATATTTCTCATGCAAAGACACTCATTTATGATAACAACTTTTCAGTTGCAGAGCTTATGATGGAGTTGTCAACAGAGATTCAAATCGAGTTTCACATCCTAAAGGTGTTGCAAAACAATTGGGACAATACTTTGTCTAAAATTTTGAAGGTACATAGTGATTTCCTTTCCTACTTTGGTATTACCTTGTACATATATTTTTGGCATTTGTGTCAAAAACAAGGGGGAAAGTTAATATATATACATAAGGAGAGATACATAGAGAGGAGAGATATATACATATAGAAAATTTATAAAAATAATTTTGAAAAATAAAAAACAGAGTCAGTTGTAACCAAGTTACATAGTAGTTGTCAAAACTCGAGCAAGTACCCAAGCGCATGGTAAGGGGGAGTTTTGACTTAGCATTTTGATCAGATTTTTGGATATGATAAGTATTTTTGGTCACTAATGCCAAAGGGGAAGATTTTAGACCTTATGGAAAGACATGTTTTCAATTAGTGCCAAAACACTTAGTCACTTATATGATTTTAGTATTGACCGAGCCAGCAGCTTGTAGTGCAACCCACGCAGTTGAAGTGTAACCCGAGCAGTTGCAATGCCGACCGAGAAGATAGTGGAAATCAGTATCACCTGAGTCACCAGTATTACTCGAGTAACACACTAGCTCCAAGTGATCAATGTGACCCAAGCATTCAGTGTAGCCCGAGTGCCAAAGATTACTATGTCGCCCGAGTATCAGCATATTGCCCGAGTGTCAGTATATCACCCGAGTTGACTATTGAACTCGAGTAACAGTATTGGGCCAACTTAGTTGTTATTGTTTGATATTAATTTATATCTTGGAAGCCAAATTATAGAGGTTTTTGATTTGGATAAGATATATATGTAAGATACTTTGCTTATCCAACAAATGTGTGTGAAATAAGTATATATGTGAATATGAAGTGGCAGATTGATTAGAAGGCTACAGTAGTGCAAGGAACAGCAGAGACTCATCTATCACATTCAGGTGATTAGTATTATATCATTGGATCTCATTCAGAAAATTAGAGTTGCATAGAATATCATCCATTGGTTCATCCTAATAGGTATATCAGTGAAATCTTTTAACAAGGTGGACTTAATAGTCCTTTTCAAATCTCCTAACAAAGTTGCATACTTAATTGTATTGTAAAAATGCTTTCACACAGTGGACATAATAGTCCTTATTGCTCCTAACAAGGAAGGCCATCAGAAGTGGTCAATTGTAAGCTTTAACAGGCTAAATTTATATTGCAGTACTAAATCTTGTGGGTACCATCCCCACCCCAGTTTTACTTTTTATTTGGAAGGTTTCTGGGTAACCAAATATTGTGTCAAGTGTTGTGGATGTTTATTACTTTTATATTCTATGCATGCAATCAGATTAGATAATCTAATAAAGGATAAAAGAGATTAAGTTTTATTGGTTCTTGATTCACCCCCCCCCCCCCCTCTCAGTCNTTGGTTCTTGATTCCCCCCCCCCCCCCCCTCTCAGTCACCTAGTCTCAATATATTTCTAACAATATAACACATTTAAATGTTGGTTTATTAAAAATCCTAGGGTTTTGGGTATTCTATTATGATAGGTTGTTTACATATTTAAGTTTTGGGAAATATAAGGTCAAATAGGTTTCTTGGATATGCATCCATATGAGGGTTTTGGGATAGAGTTTGCAAAAATGACCTCCCGGGAAAAAGCAAACCTCACCAATGTAAAGAGATAAATTTTGATACATAATTTGGCCTATTTATAAGTAGTTTAAAAAAATTCAAATAAAAATAACCATACAACCATATGGCCATCAAATTTTCATGAGCATAAAGGAAAAATTTAAAAGATATATATACCCGTCAGGCTTAAAATTTTCTTGCAGAGAAAATAAATTTAAAATTAAAAAATTACTATAGGGTTTGCCGAAAAAAAAGAGTTGAAAAATATATAATTTGGTGGGGGTTGTTCTCCCCAACCCCCAATGCTCTGTGTATGGCCCCATACCTACTGCCAGGGATAGTCCCCACAAGGTTTTGGTTGAGCATGATCCAACACCACTAGCCATGGGTACAATGGCCCCACTCACCACCCATGTCAATGAAACATAAAATAAAAATTGTTAACATTTTAATAAAGTTTAGCCACATTAATTTTTTATGCCAGTTGTTTTATTTGTAAATAATGCCTTAATCGAATTAAATTATTTTATATAAGTCCATTGTGTTTGGGGTTAGCTCAATCAATTTAATTTAAAAAAAAACCTTTAGAATATGAAATTTTAACCAAATTGGGTAAATATTTGAGATCCATCAATTTATTGCATTTATAGCCTTATAGGCTATTTTTTCTAATGAGCTTAACTTTCACCTAGGAAGTTTTTTTTTTAATTTCTTATACTTGTTGGAAAGCTAATTTTGAGAAATATGTTGTAGTATAGTTTTGGTTCTCTAATTTTGCAATTTTGATATGTTTTTGGGACATGGAAGCTAGATGTTCTCCTTTTCATGGTTTTGGTCATAAATTTTTCATATGGAATAGAATTTTCAATTTCAAATAGGTGTTGGAGAACATTGTTAAGTCTACTCCATAGTGGTGTTTTTATTTTATTAGTTTGATGAGTATGGAGAGTTGTGTACCTTTTTTATCACTTATAGGTAGTTGAGATTTAGGGTGTGATTATGTGAGCATATGAGCAAGTAAAGAGGTGAAACATTAATGGAGTTCATGTTTTAAGAGATATTTATGATGCTATAGTTAATTATTAGATTTGGTGCTTCCTAGTACATGTACTTTTTAGAGATGGACTTTGGTGGTGAGAGGTACATAGGTTGTCTTTAGTTTGAGGACATGGTTAGAGAGTTAAGAGTCTTATTTAGGTGACACTTAATTGTAGGTACATAATTCATGATGATTATGATGTCATGGTTATGCAATTATACTTTTGCATTGACATGAAATGATCATGTTTTTTGTGATTCGGTGGTGATTCTAGGCGCTTTTTTGTTATCTTCTAGTTTCTTAGTTAGTTCCTTGAATATGAAAATTGGTTGTGGATGTATGCACCCTAAAATGGTCTCCTAGACTATGGGCCCCCATTCTTCAATTTATCAAATGACAGAATCAATTTATCAAATTCATGAATCAATGCTTTGCAACATTTTATTTCAAATCAATTTCCTTGATCAAATCGTAATTAATTCAATTATTTAAATATTTCCTAAGGTTTGATCATTTCATCAATAATATTATTTAATTAAAATAAAACATCCCTTTTAATTAAATCAAATAATCTTATTTAATTAAAAGAAAATCTCTCTTTTAATTAAATAATCTTATCTTATTTAATTAAAATCTCTCTTTTAATTAAATAATCTTATCTTATTTAATTAAAATCTCTCTTTTAATTAAATAAAATAATCTTATTTAATTAAAATAAAATCCCTCTTTTAATAAAATAAAGTCCTCACTTAAATCCCTCTTTTTGAAAAAAAAAAGGAAATAAATTAAATAAATCAAATAAAAATAAATAAAAATTCATTTTTCTCTACACATATTTCTAAGTGGTGGGATTTTTCCTCTTACTTACCTTTTTAGGGATTTATCCCACATTTCTCTTGAGGATGCATTCCTCTCCACACTTTCCTTTATAAGGTGCCCTCTCATTCTCATTTAGGGATCCAAGGTTTTATGTTATTGTTATGCTATAGGTTTTGGAGAGCGATTTTGGAGGAGAGTTTGAGCACTTGAGCTTGAACATTGCAACTTCTATTTTCTTGTCTTCTTCTCTCATGCATCCATGGCAATCTATTTCGATTACTCTTGCACTTTCATGTTAGATTAGATTCATATTTCATTTCATAGAATAATCTTGTGTATTTCCTTTCATAGATTAGTTTGCTTTCATGCATTGTTATCATATAGAATAGCTTCCATTTTTATTTGCATGCATATTTGATGATCATTTGAGTCTAGCATTATTGCTTTTCCTCTGTGAATCTCTTGTTTTATGGTGTACTTGCATGGGCACAAAATAGGTCTAAACTGAGGGCCTCTATTACAAACCTTTGCACTCCATGAATAGAGAGCTATGAGTCACCATTTGAGACCTCATTCATGAGCAATCTTCGATATAATGACTCATAGAAGTGTGTCAACATTTTAGCACATAGTGGACCTGTTTGGAAAATTGGATCGGATGTTTATTTTATGTTTGAGTCATTTTTTTCTATAGGATAATTCTCATTGATATCTCAATTTGTAGGTTATTAATGCGATGACGAGTTTAGATGTTTCAGTGTTTGGATCTATAAGTTATGCAAATATATGGGTAGTTTACCTATTTAATTTTAGTGGGATGACTTAAATTTGGATTGTCTATAACCACCAAGGTTGATTCATTGTTGTTGCATAATTTGTTGGTTGGCCTTGTCATTGGTCATTAGTGCATTGACATGTTTGGTTTGGGATGAGAGGATGGATATGGTTTATATCACCTGGATCATTGGTGTTGGGAATTCTAGCATGTAGTTTTATTATGATGTCATGATACATTGGTTATTCATTGGTTAATTTTTTAGTGGGAAATTTTAGTAATGATGTATTAGCGTTGTAGGATTGATTTCTAATTGTTGGTTTATTGGTGGTTGTATCTTCTTATCTTCAGAGATCTTGGTTTCACTTGATGTTACTAAAATTTTAGCTATGTGTATGTAAACCTATATGATATTAATTTAGGAGATGGTTATCATGATGCTTTGTGTGACTTAGATTTACAATTCAATGGGAATTGTTGGTAGTGATGTGGATTCACCATTGGATAGTGGATGGTCTTATTTGGTTTTATAGATGTTTGGAGGAGTCATTAAATATTGTTGCTTCAAAAGGGTCTTTCAAATTTGTAGGGTCGCCAGTAGGACATGGTTATTTTCATGAGATTGGACATGTTGACATCTTTGAGTCTATGGTTGAGGTCTTGTTTATGCTTTATCATTTGACATGTTATCTTGGTTGGCATTATGCCATGGTTTATTCTTGATGCTAGTTTAGAGTTTTAGCATGTTATATTTGTTTGATATGTTCATATGAAGCATATGATATCCTAGGAAGAGATGATTAGATCATGTTGTGATGCTTATGTTCCTAATTTTATAGTTAGATATTTGACATTGATCTTGTTTGGTTCTCTTTGTATTAAGTACATGATAATTTTATTATACTTCATTATGGTACTATGTATTTGGAGTTTTCCATGGATTGATTGGTTATAGGTGCTCATGGATACATAGAGATATACATGAGGCTAGATTTCTCTTGTGATTAGAGACATGTGTTGAGGTGGTTGATGGTTTCAACAATAAGACTGACGAGATTTCACTTGGTATGGAATTGAGAGGGGATTGTTCTTCGAGTGGTTTATGATGACTTAATTTCTTATATGAACATTGTCATTCCCTACTCTTGGTATATTTGGTGGTTCACTATTTGAGAGGTATTACCCATTGTTACTTTTAGGTGCATTATGTTTTTTGTCTATCTTTCATAGATATGGATCTTGAGATATGAATAAATGGTTAGTTTTGGATGATTCATTTGAGATATGTTTGATATTATTTATCTCCTTGTGCATACAATTTGATATTAAGATATCATTATGATATGTTAGAATATGGTTTATTGGGATAGTTTCCTTCATTGGGGATGGTTATTATGAGTTTTATCTTCTTAGCTATGAGAGACTTACATCCATGTTGGTATTACATGATATATATGTTTGTTTGATCAAATATATTGAATGGGTTTGGGTGTTTTTATGGATTTTCATTTGGGATGTTTGGAGGAGATCATACTTGAAACAAAGTTGATTATTTGAGGCATTGGCAGAAGGTCATATTATGATTTACAAGTTTTATCTCTTCAATTTATGGTTTCTTACATGATTTTAATTTTCATATGATTTGGGAGGATGGTGACATATTATGGGAGACTATGTAGCATTTGAGTGCATGTGTGGCTCTATTGACCAGGACGAACAAATGAGGGGGGGTGAATCAATTATTCCCACACAACTTATAATTTATTTTTTTTGTCAGACAACTCATAGACAACAATATTAACAAATTTAGATTTGTAAGTTAAGCACATCAAAGATCCACATAAATGTAAGCATTAAGAACATAGAAACACTGACATAGAGAACACTAGTATTTTACATGGAAACCCAAATTGGGAAAAATTATGGAGAAGATAATTATCATGAAATGTAAAATACCTATTAAGGTGACATCGGTATGGTGATTTTAACAAAGACTCACTTCTAGATGTGCTCACTACAAGTAGGCTCACTATTAGTACACTAAGGCTCACTACCAATACACTGAGGCTCACTGCCAAAACAACAAGGCTCACTACCGATACAACAAGGATCACTTCCAAATCACTAAGGCTTACTATCAATACAATAAGGATCACAACCTAAAAATATGAAAAGAGATGGAATCCACCACTAAGATCAATACATTATTGTACACGAACACAGATCTCCTGCAAACATATTCATAATCACTTCACATATCACCACACATGAGCCTTATCAGTTATGAATACCGACACAGGATTCATACTCCCTAACAACTGAAATCCTCACTCTTATATATATACAACATGATGAGATCCACCAGGTTAACCAGATAATTTTAAATAGGTCACACCAAGACATTCCTATGGTGGTAAGGAATGAAATGAGGACCACTTCAAACATTACAACAAGCCTCTCTCAAGCCAACATGCCACACAATCTCCAAAGCACTCAGTTCCAATGGATATGATCAACACATTACACACATAGATGGGACCAAAATATACAAGGGATATGCATCCAAATAGGATCAATCCAATCAAACATATATTGCATCCAATGAAGAACCCTCACCGAAACCTATCGGTGAAAACCCCAAATGAAACATACAGACAATCAGAGCACATCAACCGATACACAACCGATACACCAGACCAATAAACCAATACACCAAGAGGCTGGAATAAGGATATGTTGACATAAATTACAATATTAATCACAACAACATAGATCACATCAACCTCACATTCTAACAAGATCATGTGTTTGTTCTTGGCACTTCACGATTTGATTTACTCATCACACGTTGATATGAGAATTTATTGGTAGACCTAATATGATTTGAGATTAATTTTTGATTTGGTATTACCCATGTTGTGGGAGTTCCTACATATGTATGTTCTTTATTGATAGGTATGATAAAAGGATCTTGATTGCATTTTATGGGTTAATATGATTGACATGAGTTTACTAATGTTTACCTAATACCTAGGAGGTATGGATAATTTGATGTATTGGCATATGTTGTGGATGCCATTTTTTGTCATGTGGCTTTTTGTCCTTATGACAATAACTTGGATCCTTTGTTATCACATTGGATTTGATGCTTGTGTGCTTGAATTGGTGCATCTTCACCTTGGCATGTTCCTTTTATTCCACAAGTGGTATGTTGGAGGATGAAATGACTTCTTGCTTGAGATGGTGGTCACTTGGTTTTATTTCAAGTATCTTGATGGAACACAAGAGCATGTTGGAGATTCATGTGGTTTCATGTATGAATATGATGATGTATTTCATTGATTGACCCTTTATGCAATGTATACAACAAGTGGGAGGATGTGGGGAAAAGGTGTCATACATCTTGTATAATTTTTATATCATATTACTTTATTATTATGTATGGTACACCTAGGAGAACCTAGATGGATGTGCATCACTAGACGTGAACATTCTCAGGGCTACTTTATTTGTTGTATTTTAATACTGAGATTATATTTAATGTGTGTCTCACATTGGAATATTCTATTGTATTTACTTAATATTGGGGAAAAATATTTATTAAAGTGAAAAATTAGTACCCAATATTACATGAGATGTCAATGGCATTATGTTTACATAGCTTTACTTTACCACTAGTTGTATTTTTGGGGAGCTTGTTTCTATAAAATTAAATTCATATAAATGGTTTGGGTTGGCTAGTTGAGTGAGATATCATTTTTTAGTAGATTTCTAAATGTTACATATGTGAAGCATTACATGAGATGTGTGTATACCACATGTATGGGTAAGTGCACCAAGATGTTGGTAAAAAAAGTGGCCACATGATGAAAAAAATCATATTTTCACAAAACCCGTGTATGTTATTCAAAATTTGAAATCAAGTGGCTCAAGGAAACTGAGCCAATTAAAAAATACTAAAATTCTTCATAACCCACACAGGTTATGAAGAACTATTTGTTTTTTTGTATTGGACTTGAATGCACCATGCCCATAGTTTTATAAAACCGTATGTGTTTTGCTTAGGTAAAAATGTTTGGTCTTGAGAGAGAGAGAGATGCATGTATACATATAAATTTATGTATATATAGCTATATATATACATAAATAAATATATAAACACATATTATATATGTATGTATATACATATGTGTAGTAAATTCTAAGTTTACAAGCATACATTTTGATGTCTTCATAACCCGTACGGGTTATGGAAAACTCAAAATAATGGTTTAGTTCTACACAACCCATACGGGTTATGTAAAAGTATGCATGGTACTTTTTACTTTTCAAAACCCAAGCAGGTTATTTTGCACATCAAAACTCATGTGGGTTTTGTCTTGGTAAGAGGGTTGGAAAATGACCCTAAGGCTTGCAAACCCATTTTCCCTCCATTTTTGTCCCTTTACACATTTTTTCATCTTCCAGCATGATTTCTCCACTTCGTCATCATCAGCTTTACAAATTATTAAGTGGGTATCTCTAGAATTACCAGCACCATCTCACACGTCTTCTCAGCTAGCCATATAATTTTTTCTATTTTTGGACAACATTATCATAGTAAACTTTAATTTTCTTTACCAGTACCTTGATAGTCCTCACAGACATATGTCTGCAATTTTTTTAATAACTTTTGATCTACTTGACCAAATTCAAAACAAATTACATATTACTATTATACACTAGATTCTATACACTTCTCAAAAAAAATGTTTGCATTTTTTATTATTTTGATGCAAGTTATGCCCAGCGCACATACAAGTACCAACTTTTTAGGATGCGGTCACTTCAAAAAATCATAAATAAAAAAATACTCAATAGAAAATTACAAAAAAATACACAACTTCTATATCTCACTATTACCTATCACCCTACCAAAGGGTTTTGAAAAATACAAAATCTAACTATATATTTTGTGAAGTGCACGGAAACAACTATGTTATATTTTTATGAAAAAAGCAGGAATAATTTTTGGTGCGTGAAAGGTTTGACCCTCTTAATATTATCCATTTTTTTTTAAAAATTAGTATTTTAGAAACTGGATTCAGAGTACTACAATTAATATTATTTTCAAAACTCCTAGTTTTGAGTGCATGACCCTCAAATCTCTCTGTGAAGTTCAGGTTTCCCTGATTTTAGAAAAAAAAAAAGTGGCCACTTATACCCCCCTTTTTGTTCACCATCTTGGTGCACTTACCTGTATACATGCTTGGACAAATGGAGAATGCAATGGATGGCTTGGTGTTTCAAAAGTATTCATTGTAACTCTGTACATTCTTTTCATTGCTTTATAGTTGAATAATATAATGGAGCATGAATACTTTTGGAGGTTAGATTTTTCCCTTATGAGGGTTTTACCATGGTATATCTTGTGTTATCTCATGGCTTGCCTATTTGATCTTTGCATAATGGTGATTATATAAGCTTGTATGTATGCTTGTCTCTCATGGGTTATGTAGGAAATTGATTAAATGTAACTAGGTATTGAGCATTATTTCCTAACAAAATACACGAGATCAATTCAAGTGATCTTAATCATATAAGCTTTCATGATCAATCAATAATTACTGAGTTTATAAAATTATTTTTTTCCCCTTTTTAGGATGTTTTTACACCACATAGAACACATAAAGTTGTCTTTTACTTCTTGGACCATAATCATGTAATGATATGAATATTATTTTGAAATTTTATTTATTTTTAAACATTTCTTAGAATCTTGCATATGCAGATGATATTGAGATAACTAGTCATTATCCCCATCCTCCTCCTAATTCCCTCTTTTAATTTTTCCATACTTACATAGATGATGCAAGAAAATCACGAGACGAGTGGTGTAGTCATTTGAACTAACGAGTTACAAAAATATTTACACACTGAGATTCTTCTACCTCTTGTTGCTTCTGTAGACTGTAGTTTTGCCATTTTGAAGGCATCAAATGATTCTTTTTAGGAGGATAGTATTGTTTTTCCAATACATCACAATAGTATATTTACTTAACAGATATGTCATTTGAGTTTGTTAAATCTCACCTTTTAGAAATGGTGAGCACTATTGGAAAGGCAGTAGAGATTTAGAATATGCTTCCTACATTTATGAAAGGATTTATGTAGAAAACTAAACATAATTACAAGAAAATACACAAAAAATTTATTTATAACATAATATGATGACTTATGTGGAGAAACCCCCTAGAAAAAAAATCCACACTCTAAATTAACTCAATATATTATTCAATAATCAAATGGTTATAAAACACTTGGAAAACATAAATCTTTATAGTCTTTGAGAAATTTTAACATAAGAATACGTACAAAACTTACCATGAAACCTCCATCTCAATCACCCAATAAATAGGATATGGGATACACGAAACTATCAAATGGTAATTTGCAGACCATAAGATAAAACACCTAAAATGTGACACTTAAAAACCTAGTCAAAATCTAATACCCAAATTCCAACATGCTAAAAAAACATATTTCTTACACTTGTCATAAGCTTATCATAATACACTCACCAACTTGGGTGCTCCATTTTGGCTCTATTATCTCTATGTAAGGATACCTTATGCTTTGTCATAACATGCATTGAATAAATTGGCCAACTAGAGTAACTCTCTCTTACCAACTCTCATATGTAACATAGATGCTCTTAAAATTATGATATGGAATGCTCATTTTTTGGAGGCCATAAATTTTTCTTTAGAAGCCATTTGAACCTCCTTTTTTTCAAATTGAAGATCTCAAAGAGATTCATATCACCATAACTAGCTTTCTTACATTAAGATTTATTTTCACACTTTTAGGGACAAAATCTACTTAAATAAACTTGAAAATTGTATATTTGTTTTATGATCTAAAATTACATTAAAAAAAAAAGAATGCAAGGTTGAGACACTTTTCTTAACAATATTGCAGACATAGTTTTCCTTTTTGATGTTAGTGCTCTAGTACTTGTATTATAATTTTTTGGCATTTCGTCTATCTCATCCTTCATATGCCTTTGAGATTTCACTTTCTACAATATAGATGAGACTTTGATCAAACATTAACATCACTAAACATTGAAATAATATGTGATGACAATGTTCCAAAGTTTGTAATCCTAGTTTTCCTCTCTCATATTCCTTCATAGATTGGGAAGACCTCCTACATGCACCTATGATCCTATATCTTTCTAAGGGAAGATACATTTTTTTACAAAAGTGTATATTCTTGTAGATGTTTTTAGATATCTATACATACTTAGTATCAACCATCCATTTTTTATGTGAAAATCTATGTATTAATGACTACCCAATATCCTTTATCTTTATATTATCTCTTTTTGGGGGTTTATATCTCTTTATGTAGATATATTTTTATATATGGATACTTATTATGGCCTCATTTTCATACTCATTTCATGTCTCCCTAAGTTACACTCAAGGAGGGTGTTAATAATAATATTTTACATATGATAGTCTATGTTTTATTTCCAATTCAAAAAAAGTAGTTGATGACATCATATGCATTTTTATAAAGATTTAATTGATTTTAAATGCACATTTTAATTCAAAAATCAGTTGATGATATCATATGCATTTTTTTAAAGATTTAATTGATTTTAAATGCACATTTTAATTCAAAAATTAGTTGATGACATCATATGCATTTTTAAAGATTTAATTGGTTTTAAATGCATTTTTTGTTTTTATTAATTAATTTAATTCCTTTTTGAATTTTATTGACAATTTGGTAATTTTATTTAATTAATATATTAGAATATTAATTAAATAATTAAATTAAGGTTTATTTTCCAATATATTGTATTTTTAGGAATAAATTAATTAATCAAGTATGATGATTAATTAGGACCTAGGATTCAAGTAGATTAGCTTGAAATCGATGAATTGCCTATTTGATTTAGGACTTAGAATTATCAAGATTAGGGTTTCTTGATATGAGACTGAGATTAGGGTTCTAGGGTTTAGGTGACCACTTTAAGGTCATTACATTTGCCCCTCTTTGAATTGATGTGTGATCAACGCATTGATTCAAAGATGTGTTAGCGAGAAGACCCGGAACAATTTGATTTGAAGCGATGAAACCATTCTTTTGAAGAAGACCGACTTCGAGATTGGTTGGATGAAGATTGATCAAAAGATATAAACAGAATTCTCAGTTTGATTTGAAGCGATGAAACTAGACATCTGTCAAGAAATCTTAAACCTTTTGATTGGTTTGAATGAATAACCAGTTTTTTTTGAAGCGATGAAACTTATTGTCGTTAAGAGATTTGATTAGAAAGCAAATTGACTTGATTTAAAGCGATGAAGCCAATTTGATCAATGTATCTAGTTTCAATAATGAATAGCTCATATAAGACCAATCTTGTATATTTTTGAGTGTATTCATCACTGTATAAGACCATTGATTAGGTTACCTTTGATTTTATGATGATCTCAACTTGATTTGATGCGATGAAGATGAGATGCCCCAAGTGATGGGGTTTTGATTGAGGATGTGATCACTAGAATTTTGATGTCCTTATCTTTCCCCCTTGGGAGAAAAATTGAAATATGGTTAGGTGCCCCAATGATGAGAAGCAATTAGATTGATAACATGATGCAAGAAGAAGTTGATCTGATTAGAAATAGGTCCCAAGTGGTTAAGATAAAAGATGTACTTGATGGGAGGTCTTGGTGACCAAGATTGACCAAAAGTATGGTACATGGATTGACTGGAAGAAAGTATAAGATATTTCCATTGGTTGGAGTCCAGAAGACTGATTGTGCAAGTGGTCAACTACATTTGACTGAAAAATTCAAACGTCAGATTTCAATTTTGATCCTGAAAATGGAATCAGGACAATTGAATTTGCAAGGGGTGTCATGTTCATGCACAACTGACCACTTGACGAAATGAAGATTGACCAATAAGAACCTTAGATCCTTCACATTGGAAAGAGATATTGATATTATGTAGATTTCAACACCATGTAGATGCAGATCCAAGACTAACATGAATGCAACCTAAGGTGTAGTCACTAAACCTTTAGTAGTGAAATTTTTCATCATCGAGCATTTTTGGAATATCAGAGTTGATACAATCCTTACTAGTGCTACTGCGACCATAATAATATATAACTTTTATCATATAAGATATGAGAAACTAACATAAGCATCGGGGCACAAAAGCTTAGATGACATGAATGTTGTTTCTAGCTGATGTTGCAAGAGTATACCAGTATCAAGGCATTGAAAGCTGAGATAACCATGAGTGCGATCTTGCATAAACAAACAAAGAAATAACAGTCAAGGAGGTAATTCTGACCTCACCTTGGCATACAAATAAATAATATCGAGGGATGTGAGGCTTTTTTGCCTTAATGCAAGAGCTCTTACCACATACACCCTGTTTATTTGACATTGTAGGATCATCGAGACCAAACCAACAAGCAATAGACAAAAAAAAAGATTAAAGAAAATCAATGAGAATAGACATAATACAAATAGAAGTCCAACATACTTTAGCCAGTTTCAAAGTTTTTGGATGTTTATATGTATGAGGTGTTGAGAAACACCGTCGTACTTGTGAGTACTATGTGTTTGAGTGCTATCGATCTATTGTTTATGTTTGCGGTATCGAATGTGTGTTAATAAACACAGATGCATCCAAAGATAGTGTTAAGAAACACTTTTGATTAGGGTGTTGAGAAACACCTGTTCGTGTCAGTAGCGAGTTGTCCTTCAGAATGACAAGATTAATGACTATGGTGTAATCCAAAGATAAGATCAAATTTGGGGACCCGTGCCCAATGGTAACAAACTCTGATTGCGAGGAATGACTTGACTCATACTGCAAGGACAAATCCAATTCAATTTGCCCCCAGACTATGACTATGGATCTGTTTCAAGCCAGGAGGGTTCTCAGAAGAACCAAAGTGTTCATTCTTCAAGAAAGATCATATTAGTTTTCCCCCAATGTCTAGCAAGGTGGAGGACATTATAGATGGATTAGAAAGTTTATAGATGAGGTAAAAAGACAATGATGGATGAAGAGGATGAATGCAACCCTCAAGGACAGTCTCCTCAAGATTACCCAAGCTAGGGTAAAAGGAATATATCAATGTAGAATCATGGAGAGGTGTTGGATAGCATATATGATAATGACCCAATGTCATGAAAAGAATGTGTTCCAAAAGAGTGGACATGTCAAGAAGATTTCTAAGAACTTTTTTTTCATTTTTGATCAAGACCAAGGGGTTAATTTGATAAGATAGGATATAGATATCATCAGGATAAAGGGTGATGAAGGCTATGAGTGGATGGTTTATATTATGGAAGGAATGCTCAGAGATAGGGAGGATAGGCTTGGGATAAGCAAGATCATGATAGGGTACCAGAGATGAGAGAAAGTGAACAGGTTGATGGAAAGGATAATGAATGTCAGGATACATGATGCTCATGGATAGGCTCAATCTTGCCAAGATCACCAAAAGGAACATGGATTCTCATGGGCTTGTAAGATATGATGGATAAGATGACATGGAAGGAACTTGCCTCCAAGTGAAGAGTGCAAGTAGGAGGGATTACGCATGATGCCTGTTTGCCAGGTTTTCATCATGGTACTTATCCAAGGTGCCACAAGAAGTGGTTTTCACCATAGGATAGATTGATTTATCTTTACTTTTGTTACCAAGGCCCCTATTTATGAGGTTTTCACCAAGGCACTTTTTATTTTTTATTTTTATTTTTTGTACTTTTGATTTTATGGAGGAACTTAAGCTTCTTTCTTTTTGGATAGTGCTCCTTTGAAAGATATGATATGATGGGCCAAGGCCACTGAAAGTATGCTCAAAGATGTTGATAGGGTGATAGTAGGGAATGATGATATGGAGGATAAGGGAGATCATAGCCAAGGATTTATGTGATGGATTGGATAAGAGGAATGAAAGGATATGGGATGGATGGGTAGGAGGTAGGTGCAAGATATTGGATAGGGTATTGAAAGGTTTGTGTAGAGGTAGATGGAAATGGTGATAAGATCAACATTGACAAACCCCTTGAAGGGTAGTGGATGGATCGAGGAAAAATGGATGGAATAGCTTGATATTTTGATGGATGAGCTGATATGGATCTTGGTATACGAGGACCCAAGATGGGTGGAGAAGAGGGTGAAGTATTCAAGGTAATGGATTTTGGTACATGAGGACCCAAAATAGAGTTAGAAGATGGGAGACGTTTAGATGGAGATGAAGTGGAAGACTTTGGAAGCTTGGATGCCAACTCTGACTTTTCCTTTTTGTTCAAGCCTTTTAAGAGAGACTTGGGAATCCACATAACTTTTGATTTTATTTTTGTATCCAAGTCCTTTAGAAGAGACTTGGGAATCCACATAGATTTTGATTTTATTTTTGTATCCAAGTCCTTTAGAAGAGACTTGGGAATCCACACATCTCTTGATTTTCCTTTTCTTTTGGATGATTTAGAACGCAATTCTTCCATGATGGATTTAGGAACCCATATTTTCTTTTATTTTATTCTTTGCTTAGATTTAGAACGCAATTATTCCATGATGGATTTAGGAACCCATATTTTCTTTGATATTATTCTTTGCTTAGATTTAGAACGCAATTCTTCTATGATGGATCTAGGAACCCATATTTTATTTGATATTATTTTTTTCTCAGTGGACCTTTGTGGTCTCTTGAATATTTCATTTTTCTTTGTAACCACATGTCAATTAGACTAGACATGGTGATCTTTATATGTAAGTGGATTCTTGAATTTCTAATTTTTTCATTGTACATCCAAATTACTTCCAAAAGAATTGGGAACTATGGATGAATGTCGATATGCATGGTTCATATAGATGGGTTGATAGGGAGAGTTCAAGGATGCAAGTTTTTGTTGATCTTGATAGGGGATAGGGTAAGTGGATGACAAGCTGGTAGTGATAGGCATGGTGGATGGAGGGATATAAGGACCCAATATAGATGGAAGGTTTGACAGTTTCAACTTTGGGATATAGGGACCAATGATGGATTTGGAGGATAGTGAAGGATGATGCTTATGTTTGAATGGAGGGAGATAAGGTGTGGAAGGGATATCAACATCTTTAGAGTGAGCTGCATTGCCAAGGATCTCATCATTTGAATTCATCTGTATATCCATAGGCTCATGATTAGCTTTGATAGGAATAATTGAAGCTTGAGGGGATTTAATGTTCTGCAAGGGATTTTGAGGAATAGTGGTTTCTAGATATGGAATAATATGATAAGGGGATGATGGGATGCTCTGATCTTGACAAGGATCTTTAGATTGTTTAGAAAGGGTACTTTTCTCTTGATTTTTAATAGGCTCATTAGAGATGGTGGAAAGGATATCTTGATCTTGCTTGGGAGATGGAT
This sequence comes from Thuja plicata, assembly GCA_018584345.1. Taxonomy (NCBI): domain Eukaryota; kingdom Viridiplantae; phylum Streptophyta; class Pinopsida; order Cupressales; family Cupressaceae; genus Thuja; species Thuja plicata. The sequence goes on from MU223538.1 coordinate 754,565, forward strand.
AAGATATAGGAGGTGTAAGAGTGCCTTCTATGAAGAAATGGAAGGGGATGATGAAATCATCATGAGACTCTTGAGATATGTGACTTTGGTCAACTATTGGATAAGGATGGATGGTGTCTTGATCTTGATCATTACTGATATTTATTTCTTCATACTTTGGATTTTCCTCTTGAAATGGAGCCACTTCTAAGGATGAGGTAGGAGTTTTGATCTGCATGGGGATTCTTGAAACGCTAATGGACAATCATTTTGAGTAGGCATGATAAGAATTGAAGCACATGGATGCTTTGGGTCTATGATATTTGAAGCCTGAGAGAGACTTGCAGACGTATGTTGATTAGCTTGGATCTCTTTTAGAGGTAGTCCTTGAGGGTAGACATAGTCATCATTAGGCTCATTCTTTGATAGAGATGGTGTGGCTGGTTTTGAAGCTTTAGGAGATGGAGGAATGGTGGAATAAGTGGATGTGATATGTGAACCATTTCTAGACATGGATTCTTGATATTGATCATGCTTGAGATTAGTATCTTTTTCTCTTTAGATAAATCATTAGGATTGTCCGGTTTAATTATGCCATCATCAAGAAGATCTTGGATTTTATGTTTTAACTCCATGCAAGCTGAAGTTATATGCTCATTGCTTTGATGATATGCACAATAGGTAGTCAAGAACTTCAATCCATGTGATGTGACTTGAGGTAATATGATGAGGTCATACTCAAGAAGTTCTTCCAATGCTGATTCATAAGATTGTCCCAAAGGAGTGAAGTCCCTCTTGCATTTAACCCAAGGTTTTTATTTCATGAGGTTACTCATCCCTTTGGAGGAAGACTTTGTGGTGTTTTCAACAACTTTTAGGGCTTTGGAGCTACTCTCTTGATCAAAGATAGGATGGTCATACCAAGATTTCTCCATGTTGGAAGGAAGTGGAGAGATGTGAGAATCATGATCAAATAACAAAGGATAGGTTGATCTTAATGAGGATTTGTTGTATGGTGTATCCTTTTCCCCCTTCAATTCCTGGAGTCTAGATTTCAAAGTTTGAATTTGTTTTGATAAAGCTTCCATAAGAATCTCTTCTTTCTCATTATTAGGACCATAAGGTTTATCCCATTTTCTTGTAGACATCGCAAGATTGTCTTGATGCACTTTCTTAGAAGATTGAAGAGAAGGTATGATGAATCAATTGATTGCCTGACAGGTGTTGAGGTGATGTCTAAAGTGCTGACTAAGTCCAAGACCAAAGGAAAAAAGAGATAATGTCCAACTGAGAGAGAGATAGAAACGACTCTGATCTTGAGTCAAGGTTAACAAACCTGCTCTCGCAACTCAGGATAAGGACAGTGCAGACAAAGATGATTAAGATAAAAAGTCACTTAGACTAGCACAACAAAGTCAGATTTCAAAATAGCAAGTGATTCAGACTATCAACAGATTGTAGTCTATGAAAAACTAGAAGTGATGTTGGTGAGAACACAAATTTGAGAAAATCTAGACAGAACCATCATGACAGAATAGCAATTTGGACAACAATTTGACTAATTTTTAGAGTTTTGACACTATATGCAGAAACTTGGACAAGAGTTTAACAATTTAACACCTAAGAGAGAAGATCTTGAGTTTTTTGATCATTTTGATGTTTGTTTTGATTTTTTTTGTGTTTCACTCACACAAGACGCATCAAGAAGAATGTTTGTTGTAAAAAGAACAGACACACCACAATCCTAGGTAAGCCAGGGAAATATCTATTGAATTCCCACTTGAACTAAAGTTCAGTCATGCCTACTCATAGCGGAAAAATTATAAGCTTGGAGGCATGGGATCCTCCTTACAGTGCACTCACTTCTTAGGCACACCAAGCTTTGAATCCCAAGGGTAATCACTTCCCAAGGGACCATTGTCTCTACTAAGAGCCATGAAAATGTGGGACATCTTAGTCGATCTCTAACCTTTCGCACTAGCAGATAGAGGTTTTTTGGATACTACAACAAAGTTTTTTAATTAAGGCATCTGTTCAGGTGGTTATACTTGAGGTAGATTAGCTCCATTATGGAGGCCTCCCAACCTACAGAAGTTACGTTCTGTAGGTTTTTACAGACCACAAGGGTACTAAGAGAGATCTTCATCTGATATAACATAATCAACACCTGTTCACTGTGACACTAATCACAATGACATTTCTTATATACCAGTTTGGAAGGGCTTAGCTTTAGCCTGTTACCGATTGGGCAATCCACTCTCATCGGCTCTGTTAAAGCTCTCGAGAGGTAGCCACGCTAAAAGATTTGCATGAATTTATCTTACACCCAAGATCTGTGAAGGTGAGGGGAGAGGATACATTCACGCAATTCTTTGGGATTACAAATCTAGAAATCACTTCAAACACATAAGCAAATTGATTATTTTTAAGCACCAAATCAGAAGTGTTATTTAACTACAAAATGCATACATGATAGTTTTGGAAGACACATAAAGTCTTCGACAAGTGTCCTGCATCAAACTCATTAGTAGTTTATGTTTTTTTTTTCTTCACTTACAACATCCTACAAACCACTATTAGGTTGTAATCAAATATAAGCATCAAGAACAACAAAGCCATAGATTGGTCAACATTACAAAAATTAGAAAATAAGAAATTTGATTGCATATTTAGAAAGTAGATGAAACATCATGCACTTTCAAAAAAAATTGCACTCCAAAATGTTACCATATGAGCCCGTACAAGGCTCTAGAAGCTGCAAAACATAGGATTAGACAGGTAAAGTGTTGAAAACCTAAAATTTATGATAAATATAGAAACTGTTCAGGCTTAGAATTGTCACCCTAACTCAGGCATTAGGGCTACATGACAATTCCATCCTAACCATGGAAACCTCTCCTAGCTGTGGGTAGACTATGAGTGAAGAGGAATCTCTGGATTCCAGGTCGGTTCCTATAAAATATGGTATATCACTTCCTGATTAAAAAAACTGAACTGGGAAAAGGAGAAAAGAGATTTGTAACTGAACTTGCATAATAGAAAGGTGATACACCAAGGATACTTAGACTCCTTTATGAAGTTTCAAACTGACCTATACTTATCATGTTCTGATGGATCTTTAGATTATCATTCACTGATCAATACATAGGCTAATTGAAAGGGAATAACTAGGGTTTTGACCACAAGAAATACTTCTCCCATTAACAATATGCACATTCCACAAAAGGCTTATATCTCTACAATATAGAATAGGAATTGTTATAATTCACTAGTATATATTTGAAAAAGCATTACTCTTACATGCATAAAATTGAAAACAGGAAATATGAACAACGATCACAACAAGAAATATGTTTATGTAAGGCAATTGTATTCTTCTCCAAAAGTCTCTGTGCAAACTACATTCATGAATCCCAGAATCATGTCAAGGAATG
>MU223538.1:771345-783043 GCA_018584345.1 Thuja plicata
TCAAAAATGAAAACATACACCACAATAGACATTAGAAGTGAAAGGTTTCATGTTTCAAAACACGTCCCTTTAACACTACCTTATAGTGAGTGCTGATTTATGTTTTCTTGTTACATTTATTATTTCATATTGATATGCAGATAGAAATAGATAGCTGATGTATGTAATTGTTTCTCTTGCATTGCTTAGATCCGTCAGGATCTAACCATTGTTCTTTTTCCCTCTTTCATGTAGATATTTTTCCTAAGGACCTGAATGCTGATGGAGACTCGGGAGTGACCTAGATGCAGATGAAGACCTAACAGAGCTACCAATAGAAACAAGATACAAACACAAGGCAATGTATGGGACCCCTATTCCATTCCTCAGTTTTTATTTTCATTTGCAATGTACTATGTTTATTGAAACATGAAATATGAATCAAAGGACATTTGTACTACATTCTTATGAATGCACAATGTAATGATCAATGATGAATTTGAATGTGTAATAATTTGATCAATACTTAGAGTACATAAAATGAAAATCTGATAATAAATGTAGTAAGTGAATGCAAATCATCAAAACCTGTAAGATAATGTTAATTGGGTAACATGTACATGCAAATTTTGTTGTATGATCAGATTTTGGATAACAGAAACTAAAACCAGAAAATAACTCCAACCCAGTAATCTTTAGGAAATTCTACCCAAAATAAAAAAAAATTGTACTCAATTTTGAGCAAAAATGAGCAAGATATGATCGTTTGAAGTTAGACTACAAATTTGAAAACTCCAATGGTGAAGGCAAGAAATTTCAAACCCCTGCTGACATCAGCAAAACACGAGGTTAAAATTGATGGTTTCATGGTCGTCATAGAAGGCCATGTAGAATGATGGTTTGACGACCGTCAAATTGAACACAGTTTAAAAAAAAAAATTAAATTTTTTTTTTAATTTTGTTTTCAAAAAATCCACCTCGGGCTGCGTGTAGAAGGCCGTATGGCCTATTTGGGCCAAAAAAAATAATTTGTGCCACAGATTTGACTATCGTCAGATATGGGTGAGTTTACAATCGTTTTCAACCAAAATGATGATCCGAATGCGATGGTGCTGTCAGATTTGGCTCAAAAAGAGATGTGAGTAACATTTGGCTCAAAAGGAGGTTCGATGCCCATGGTGGGTGTCATAAATGTGCGTTTTAAATTTTGTCAGATACTTGCAGCTACAAACACACACTTCAATGAACCATTACGGGGTAAGCTAGTTAAAAAATGACAAAATCAAAAGATTGAAATGCCCAAGGCTAATCGACATCGGCTCATTGCTTTCTAGTAGGCAGCAGTTTGAATCTTGCTCTCAAGTCATTGCAAGAAACACTGACTACACCATATCCTAAATGAAGGATTTGAAAGCTAAATGAAATGATTATTCTAAATGATATGCAAATGCAAGATTGATCACAAGCTAATTAGATTGGTTTTAAAGCACCAAATGAAAGATGATGATTGATTTTAAAACCCAAATCAAATGTGCTCTAAGATTAATAAGTTTGCATGATTGAAAGTAAATTAACAATTATTCAATCAAAAAGCTATAAAATGCTTAAATGATTAAAAGTTTAAGAAATGAAAACTGCATAATAACAATAAAAAAAACTGGGATCCTTTGTGAAGGAAATGAAGCTCTCTTTTATAGAAAATATCTCCCAAAATCAACGATCGAGATTAGAGGAAATAAGTGGCTCAGATTCGATTTGAGGAAGCACAATCCATGTGCAAGCAATTTGATTGGTCGAAAGATTTATTCTTTTTGGAAACTTCCAAATTGATTTTTAGTTAACAGCTTTGTTTCCAAAATGATAAATAGATAAGATTAAGTTAACTGAATAAAATAGATTTGTTTCCAAAATGAGAAAAGATAATAATAAATCAACTGAATAAAACAAATTTATTTCCAATTCAAAAAATTAGTTGATGACATCATATGTATTTTTTTTAAGATTTAATTGATTTTAAATGCACATTTTAATTCAAAAATTAGTTGATAACATCATATGCATTTTTAAAGATTTAATTGATTTTAAATGCATATTTTGTTTTTATTAATTAATTTAATTCTTTTTTGAATTTTATTGACAATTTAGTAATTTTATTTAATTAATATATTAGAATATCAATTAAATAATTAACTTAAGGTTTATTTGCCAATATATTGTATTTTAAGGAATTAATTAATTAATCAAGTATGATGATTAATTAGGACCTAGGATTTAGGTCAAATTAGCTTGAAAATGATGAATTGCCTATTTGATTTAGGACTTAGAATTATCAAGATTAGGGTTTCTTGATATGAGACTGAGATTAGGGGTCTAGGGTTTAGGTGACCACTTTTAGGTCATTACAAGTTACACTCAAGGAGAGTGTTAATAATAATATTTTACCTATGATAGTCTATGTTTAAGCATAATATTACACCTATTTATTAAATTTATTTATGATAAAATGTTTCTCACCTAGATAGTTGATAATAACATGTGTTGTCCTTGACTTGAGGTCATCAAGTACCACCACTACCTCATCAATTCTTGATTGATGATAATTAGGTGCCACCTCTATCTGATTGTCACCTTCATCTCACTAAACTAAGTTAATTCATTTCTTGCTTGAAAGTTAATGCATGATCTCGTAAGAGCACATGTGTTATCTTGTTTCCTTTATCCAAGAGACTTATATATACATTATTATTTTGATTATTAATCAATGTAATAAATAAAATAAGATTATTCTATAAATTATATTTGATATGTGACTAATTCATAGACATTAGGTCCATGATTTATTTTCTTCGTAACAAAATCTAACAACGAGAACTTATGGAGTAGATGTGTGACTATATATCTTTTGGGAATGGGGATAAAAAACATGAATTGGATCATTGGGCTCTCTTCATAGAATTGCAAGCTAATGGTAACTTATACTTGGATCAACATAATGTAAAATGTCATATAAAAATATTTTGTAACATATTCTAATATGTGAGAATAACATAGAGATGTAACTAAAGAAAAGTAGGAATTACAGTGTCTGAGTGCTCTACAACTTTTTCACGGGCTGGGGACTTTTTTGAATTTTGAATGGTGGTCTATTCTAGGGGGTAGACTCCTCCCCCCCTTATTGTGGACCCTCCTCCTGATTCTTCTTCCGGTGAACATGCGTTTGAACCCGACAGGGGTTCCGTGGCAAGTACTTCAGATTCCATGTCAAATCCCTCCCTAAGGTTGACTCAAAAGGTGCACTTGTGGGGCCCCCTATGGGTAGTCTGGAATCTACCTTGGTTGATTTTTCCCTAAGAGAGGAACGAAGTGAAATTACCCTCCTAGACTCTGTTGTGGACAGAACCATCACCGACTTAAACCTTGCAATTATGGGAAGATTCTTCAATTTTAGACCCACCATTGATATGGTAAGGAAGTGGGTGGGAACCCAATGGAAACTCAAAGGAAGTGTTGTTGTCTCGGCGATGCCTGGAGGTATGTTCCTATTTAGGTTCACTACTCTAGGGGATCTTTCATTTTTCATGTCTGGTTCCTGGTTGTATGTAAAAAATTTTATCACTCTTTCTAAGTGGAGTTCCGACTTTGATCCTTCTATTGAGCTCAATAGGATGGCACCGGTCTAGGTCTATTTTCTCAGCCTCCCCCTTGAGTTTTGGGATGAGCAAGTCTTCAAGTGGATTAGGAAATCTTTCAGCGGTCACTATATCTTGGAAGATATGGTAACACTATCAAAATCACGTCTGGTTTTTGCTAGGTTTTGTGTCAATGTTTTGATCAACAAAACCCTACCCAATTTTGCGGTCCTCAAGTCCAAACTTGGTCATTGGAGGAAAGCCATTATCTATGAGAATGCCACTCTCTTCTACCAAAATTGTAACTCCAAAGGCCAAAAAATGGTGAACTATAAGGTTCCTCACAAGATGGGGCTAAAGCTGAATAACATAGCCTCTAAGGATGCGAATGTGGCAGGGGAGGATATCCAAACCCCTCTGGGGGATGTAAACCATGATCTCAAGCTGAAGTATATTTACCTTGGTGAAGAGACAACTGTTGGGGAGGGGGTTTTAGTCCCTTTCTCTCCCCCCACTGCTCTGACGAATGGAACCTCAGCCCCCTCTGGGCTCGAAGATGGAGAAATACCATGTGGTACTGGTGCCTATGATGATGCACTATTAGGATCATCACTAGAGTGGGCCCTGAGTGTAGTGGGTATCTTAAGTCACCATCATTTGGATCTCACAACACCTCCCCTGGGTCCCCTTGGTTGTTTATCAGCTACTGCGCTAGGTTTCATCCCCCTTACTTGTGGACTCTCTCCAATTGCATTTCCTAACCCTATCCCCTTACCTAAGGTGCTTGGCATGCTAGCTGACGAAGAGGTAGACTGAAAAACACAGCAAAGAAAAACTAGGAACAAAAAGATAGATGTTGGTGATGAGGCTAAGTTAGGAAGACCTTATGAGAGGGTGAGAAGACATAAAAATGTTGCTAAGGAGATTGCTACGAGAAGGCATCTCACCCTCGACCTAAGCCAAAAATGTAAGAAATGATTTTTGTTTCATGGAACATTAGGGGCCTTAACAACCCTCAGAAACATTTTTCTATTAGACAATTAATCAGTGACTACAGGGTCAACATTTTATTACTTCAAGAAGTCAAGATAACTTATGTAAACTTTGAGATTTTGGTGGGAAGGTTATGTCTAGGGGCCCTTTTTTCCTACTCTAAGGCTTCATGGGCTTGGGGAGGCATTGCCACTCTGTGGAATCCCTGACGTGTTTTGGGAGATGCCCTCAGTTTCTCTCAACACTACCTTGTAGTTACTTTCACTACTTTGACTGAACATTGGCATTGCTTTAATGTTTATGCCCCTAACACTTGTACTAGTAGATGTGTGGTGTGGAATGAACTATCATCATCCTTCCTCACCCTTAAGGATTCCAAAATATTGGTGGTTGGCAATTTCAACTCACCCATGTTCCCCTCTGAAAAGAATGGTGGGCTGATGGACTACACTAACAACATGTGGGATTTTTCTAGCTTTGTTAGCATCAATGGCCTCTATGATATGGAAATGAATGGAAAAACCTTTACTTCAACCAATAATAGAAAGGGCTCGCACCTCATTCATGCCTATCTTGACCATTTCTTGGTCTCCTCCTCCTGGGACCTTGGACTGACCTCCTCTTTGACTGCATTGCCAAGAACTACCTCGAACCACAACCCTTTGCTTCTCAAATGGGTGGAGATACATCATCCTACCCTTGCCCCCTTCATATATGAGATTATGTGGGCCTCCTACCCCAATTTCCATTCGAAGGTCTTGCAGTGGTGGTCTACCCAGATAAAGGGCACTGTTATGTTATGTGTGGCTAAAAAACTTGAGCTAATAAAAAATGTTTTTAAAGCTTGGAGAAAGACCAATTTTGGGGATATTTTTAAAACCAAAAAGGATCTTTCTGGTAAACGAGGCAGCCTCCAACAATGGATGGCTTCTGGGAATCTCTCCCTTGACCTACACTTGGATGAGGAAGCTATGAGGAAAGACTGGAAGGAATTTATGGCCAGGGAGGAAGTCTTTTGGAAGCAAAGATCCCGTGTCCAATGGTTTAAGAAAGGAGATCACAATTCTTCTTTATTCCATAGATCGACTTGCAAGCACAAGAAAAGGAAATCTATCTATACCCTATGAGACAATGGGGGTTCAAAGATCTATGATCTTGCTCAGCTTGGTAATATGGCCACTGATTACTTCCTCCACCTTTTCTCTAAAAATAACTCAAGGGACATGGATAACTTGCAAGACCAACTCCTCTCCCACCTCCCAAGGACTATGGCTAAAGATGATAATGAGATCCTCCTCTCCCAGGTTTATGATGAGGAGGTCTAAAGGATGGTTTTTTCAATGGGTTCCTACAAATCCCCTGACCCATATGGGTTCCCCCTACATTTTTCCAGGAATACTAGGACATTGTGAGCCAAGATGTGACCAGGGCTACTAGAGACTTCATCAAAATGGGAAAGCTCCTTCACTATCTTAATGATACCTACATTATTCTAGTTCCCAAGATTGGGGACCCTAGAGCCATGGAAGATTACAGACCCATAAGTCTATGCAACACTCACTATAAAATATTTTATAATATCTTGGTCAATCGTATAAAACCCTTACTCATCAAGATTATAAGTCCTAACCAGAAGCGGTTTGTTCCTGGTAGGAAAATCATGGATGTTGCTATCACTACTCATCAAATCCTTCATTCCATTTCCCGAAATAAAACTGCTGGGATGGCCTTCAAGTTAGATATTTTTAAAGCCTTTGATAAAGTCAATTGGATCTTCCTTTACAAGGTTCTCTCTACTTTGGGTTTTAGTCAGGGGCTCATTAATATTATTAAGGAGTGTGTTGAAACTATCAGATTCTCAGTTTTTTTGAATGGTAAACCTTGTTACAAGCTTCCTCTGGCCAAAGGTCTACATCAAGGGGATCCTCTCTCCCCCTAACTCTTCATCCTTCTTGTTGAGTTCCTTAGTCGCAACATGATGCAACTGGTCCAGAATGACATTATTCACGGAATTAGGCCTGCCACCACCCTCCCTCCCTCAGTTCTCCAATAATTTTTTGATGACACTTTTTTCTTTGGTTCCTCTTCAGTTAGGGAAGGTAGAGCGTGGAAGACACTTCTTGATTATTATGCCTCTACCTCTGGTCAGCATATTAACTACCATAAAAGCATGATCTTCTTCTTCAACATAGATTAGATTGTTCAAAGGAAAATTATTCACATTCTGGAGTACCAGTCGGCTTCCCTCCCAGCAACCTATTTGGGCCTCCCACTAACGATTAAAGATGTTAAAATTTATTTCTGGAACACCATCCTGGAGAGAACCCAAAGGAGCCTTGCTGGAAGGAAAGGAAAACTCCTCAGTAATGCTAGGAAGTTGCAATTTCTTTTTGTGTCGCTGCAGGGAATCCCAGTATATTTCCTCTCAATTTTCAAAATTACTAGAGTCATGATTAAAAAACTTGAGAAAATCCAATGCACCTTCCTCTGGTCTTCTTGTGAGTATAAAAAGAGGCTCCCGCTGGTCTGTTGGGATAAATTATGCTTTCCTAAGTCCCTTAGACGCCTTGGATTATGAAAAATTATTAATCTTAACAGAGTTTTGCTTTCAAAAGTGGCCTGGACTATGGTCTTAGATACTTCTGATTGGTGCAAAATCATGGAATCCAAATACCTTGACATGGGCCTCTTTTGAAATCTTTAAATGGAGCATGGCCATCTCTAGGGCTCCAAGATTTTGAACAGTATCCTCAAATGCGAGAGCATGCTAGAGAAGGGTCTCATTTGGCAAATTGGCAATGATAGAGATATCTGGTTCTGGAAGATGCTTGGTTGGCTGACATTATTCTAGGCTCATCTAGGTTCTCACAGCGCAGGAATATCCTCACTCTTCAAATTGGAACCATGGTGTCTAACTATCTTACGAATGGGAAATGGATGGACCTCCTACCCCCTCTAACTAATAGGCTTAATCTTATTGTTCTTGCCAATAATCACATGGATATTTTGAATAGAACTCACATTCCCTTATTTGACCGCCCTGATAGAATCCTCTAGTCTCACACTCAAAATGGTGGCTTCTCGGTTAAATCGACTTACAATCTGCTGATAAAGGAGGTTGCTGACAAAACCTGCTAGAAAAAAGTGTGGAGCTACCAATTAATTCCTAAAGTGATTTTTTTTTGGTGGGCGGTGCTCCATGGGAAAATACTTACTTTGGATAACCTGGTCAAGAGGGGTGTAGACACCTAAAATTTACCAGGTGTATCTCAAGCATTCCAAACTATAAATCTCAGCCAAATGCCTTAAAATATCATCTGAATGAAAAACAAATGGATCAAATCAAATGGACAAAAATCAAATCAAATTAAAAGATCAAATAATCATGAAACCAAATAATTAAATTCAAGCCTAAAGGGATTAATCAAATTATGCAATTGATTTTTCAATTTTATAGTTCAAATCAAAAAGATTAAAACTAACCCAATCACCCTTCCATGGCTAATTTAATTAAATGATTGAGTTATTTAATTCCTAATATCTTTGAGACAACCAACCAACTTTCTCTCCATTTGAGAACACCTCAAAGCTTTTGACTTAACCAAACTTTGATCATGATCAACTCACTCTACCCCCTACCCTTGGGAAAATGCTATAAATACAAGCCATTTCCTTTGTGTTTGAGATCCAAGAATTTTAAGAGCAAAAGCATCCTTACTATAGGCATATGGAGAGAATTTGAGAGCATTGGAGACCTTTTGAGAGCATTTTAGCATTTGCATAGCATTTTAGCATATCATGTTTAGGAGCATTTGTTGTTTTCTCACATATCTCGGAGCATTTTGAGCATTTTGAGCATTTTAAGCATTCTAAGCTAGATTTGATCATTTATTTATCATTCATTTCTCATTCTAGGATTGTCCTTGAGAGATATTAAGCATGAGAGCTCTCTTAACAAACCTTAGATAGAGAACCATGAGATGATATAGATTTTAGCTTCAATTCTTAGATTAATTTGTATTATCTTTCCATAGAATTGTTTTTCTTAATCTTAATTTCATGAAGGTGTAATTTTACACACACAAATGGCGCCCACCATGGGGCTTTAAGCCTCTTTACTAACGTTTCTATCATAATATTTGTGTGTTTTGCTTTGTTCTTGGTGTTTTTCTTGCAGAAAATAGGAGAAGAGCCACTTATGCAATGCTAAGAGCCACCTATGAACAATAAAACGCCACCTATGGAGCCTGATTCATCTCCGTCTTTCATTCTGCAGCCACATTTTAGATAAAGTGGGCCGCCTGCTAGATAAAGCATGCCGCCTTCTAGATAAAGTGTACCGCCTGAGATTTTTTAACAGCCGCTTACAAGCAATCTTTGGCTGCCTTTTACACTTTCTGTACTGCCTGCTCTTTTTAATTAGCCGCCTGTGATACTTTAAGAGCCGCATGTTAAGATTTAAAAGCCGCGTATAAAGTTTTAGTTTATGCTTAAGAACATTTGACAGCCACCCTTTAGTTGTTAAATGTTGTGTAATTACTTTTGCTTTAAATCAGATTTTGATTTATTTGGTCACTGTTGTAACTCTGTGTTTTTCTGTCCTATAGATGAAAAATCACCCAAAGGTGCAGAAACCAGAGAAGCAGATCTCAAAGCCTAGCAAAGAGGTAAGAATCAAAACCAAGAATGATAAGGAAATACATACAGAAATTTTTTTAGAGAGTTTATTTGAGGAAGAACACTTGTATGATCACTACATTAAGGTGTTTTTTGCTTACAAATGAAAATTTCCTACTCTCTAATTGATTTTTATGCTAACTTCTTTAAAGCTTTAATTGATAAATCTTTCATTAAAAGAGCTTTTAGAGGAAATTTATCATTTAAGTTTTTTTTTTTCCAAGTTTTCTTCACTTTGCCTCACTTTGTGTTGACTAACTTGTTGGAGGAGCCAGAGTGGGAATGATCGCCACTAGGTGAGTGAAATAAGCCAAAAACACTCAAAAATTCCCCTAGCCTTGCTAGCTTCAAAATCAGGTATTTATCTAATCAAGCTTGCATTACTTAACTTGTGGCCTTTCATTTAAATCTAGCATAAATAGGGACACCTTACTATTTTCTATTCAAACAAGACATTAGGTATATGATCTCAACTTTTCAAAGTTGATCAAAAAGCCAAAAGTGTCAAGTTTGGGTGGTAAAAAGAAAGGAAGGATTAATTGAACCACACATCTCATTTTTTAAGAACCTCCTTGTCAAGGGGTTGAAAATAAACAAATATGTTTGAGGTGTTTGGAACAAAGAAAGGCAATAGGGATATGCTCTTCACTCTTTGAGTGAATCAGATTCCCAAACTTTTTGGCCTGAGTTCGGTTCTTGCTTTTCATATCCATACTAGTTAAATAGAGCTTTAAAGGGCCTGCCTCCCGAGAATTGCCTTACAAGGATGGTGAGAGGGAATGACCCAAAGTGGGAGATATTCACTTTTACCACAATATCGTCTGACCCACTATAAATAAATGCACTTTACCTTAATCGAAAAGTGACTAAAACTTGTGCAAGCCATCCTCACTTCCTCTAGTAGTCCTTTGGGATTGCATAAAATCATACTTTTGTGTGTGTGGGAAGCCCTCAAAGGGGTAAAGGATCTTGTCAAGATTTAGACTGGAATAGGTTGAGACCTAATAAAGTAGAAGACCTACCTTTGTAGAGCCATGATTAAAATCCAAATTTGTTGACGCTAAGGTAGATTGCTTGGAAGACATTCTTGTGCAAACCTGTTAAAACATCTGAGAACATACACTTTTAGTGTGGTTTTTAGGAAAATGGTACAATTTTGATGTGTGTGTTGAGCTTGTACTCTATTTTCACGCAAGAATATTTTTTGATAAATCTTATCAAAGACTTTAAACTTTTAAACCCATAAAATACCAATAAAATTGATAAAATCAACTTTGATCAGCAAAGCACCATGTATCATCATTTTAGAGCTGCTTACAAACAAAATTGGGCCGCTTGTCAATCTTAAAATGCCGCTTGAAAGAATTAAACAACCACATATGCTACTAGAAATTTCCACGTATACATATTTCAAAACCGCCTATCAACAGACAAACGCCGCCTGCAAACTGCAGAGCGCCACTTACAGGTTTTCCAGTGACCGTGTCTTAACATTTAAAGGCCGCCTACACACAGGTAAGAGCCGCCTAGAATTTTAAAAAGGCAAATAGTGGGTATCTGCCGAAGGATTGAAAATAAGAAAGTTTATTTTTTGGATACCCTTTTGGACGTTCTATCACCGTGGATACCTAACTTGATCAGAATCTGTCATTATTGGGCATTTTGCAAATTTATTCATGGATTGGTCATTTAAGCGAGTTTGAAACCTAAGATCTTCATTTGACATATGTTAATGTCATTTTTTACTTGATCCCATTACATCAAGACTACCCTACAACCAGAAATATCTTATCTGAGACAAGAGTGTCCCTTCCTGGGTGATCCTTTTTCTGCAAAACCCTTACATGAACCCATTAAGGAAATAGAACCAAGGATGTCTTTTCCATTTGGCCATATAGATCCCGATCAGATTAATCACGTGAACAAGGATATGAACAAACAAGGAAATGTTCATCCTAACAACAAAGGATCCAACAACAATACCAACGGAGGGACAAACATGGATCCTAACAATCAAGGGATGAACAATACCAACAACAGGGGCAATATAGACCCTAATAATGAGGAGTTAACCGATGGAAAGGTTAATGAGGCTATGCAAAGCACTTTCTTTATGAAACTCATGGAAAAAGTGTTGGAAAAAGACAAGGAGAAGTACTTCCTAGACCTAGCACAAATGGGTCTCAAGCTTCCACACGATTATGATGTCACTAAGCTCCGACGAGAAGAAGTTGAGGCTAATCCCATTGATATCATGAATAAACAATTCCATCTTTTTCAAATACAATTGGATACATTAAAACAAAGTGGGGCTCCTAAACCTTTTTCTATTGAAGCCTTGTGTCCATTTCCATTTGACAAGTCTTTAATCATGATACCATTTCCAACAAATGCTATTTATCTGAAATATGATAAATATG
>MU223538.1:806642-822172 GCA_018584345.1 Thuja plicata
TTGGTGGAATAAATATCCCATCCTGCCTTTGATACCCCTGAATACCAGGTAATATGCACCTTGAATACCCCAGACCAATCTCGGTATGCCAGTATCATTGCTTACCTTTTAGACCAGACCATTCCCGCCAATCTATCCAGAAATGAGAAAAGATCCCTGATTAAGACAACATCGCGTTACGTCCTCATAACTAACAACCTATATCGACGCGGTCTCGACTGTACACTTCTTTGGTGTTTAGAACTCGAAGAGTCTGATCTAGCATTAAAAGATGTCCACGAAGGTGTATGTGGATCACACTCAAACGACTTTTCATTAGCCAAGAAACTGCTCAAAATAGGCTATTATCGGCCTACCATAGAGAAAGATGCTATTCAATTTTCAAAATCATGTCTTAAATGCCAAACACATGGAAATCTTATCCATGCTCCTGCCAGAGAACTTATACCTTTCATAACACATTGGCCATTTCAGCAATGGGCCTTTGACTTGGTTGGACAAATATATCCCAACTCTTCAAATGGACACAAGTTTATCATTACAGCCACTGAGTATTTCACGAAGTGGGTCGAAGCCGTGCCACTAATTAAAGCCACTGGCAAACAGGTGGCTATGTTCATTCTAAACTACATTATTTATAGATATGGGATACCCTCTTCAATTGTAACAGACAATGGGGGCCAATTTAGAAATCAAGACATTGATGAACTTTGTGAACAATTTCACATTACTCAACATTGCTCCTCAATCTATTACCCTCAAGGTAACGGACAGGCTGAGGCATCAAACAAGAATATTCTCAAGATTCTGCACAGAACTGTAAGCAAGTCTGGCAGAGAATGGCACCTACAATTGAATCCAACACTATGGGCCTACAAAACAAGCATCTGAACACCTACTAGAGCCACGCCATTTGCTCTAGTCTATGGAGCTGAGGCAATACTACCTATTGAGGTTTAAATCCCATCTTTGTGGATATCTTTACAGGGACTAGTTACTGATGAGCAGTACCGCATAGATAGGGTGAATTCTTTAGATCTACTAAGCAAGCGTAGACAACAAGCGTTCGATCACCTCAAAATGTATCAAGCACATATGTCCAAAGGCTACAATAAAAAGGTCAAACCACGCAAGTTTGAGGTGGGAGATCTCGTCCCCAAGGAGAATCCTAAAAACCAACCTAACAGGGAGCAGAAAGGAAAGTTTGAACCTAACTGGTTGGGACCTTATGTTGTCACTGCTACTTTTGGGACTGGAGCTTATCAACTAGCTACACCTGAGGGAGACATTCTTCCAGATCCTATCAATACTCTACATTTGAAGTGGTTCTACGCTTAATGTTCGGCTAGCAGAGCCTGTATAGCAAAAAGTTCTTGCAAAATACCAAAAACATTCAAAAAATTGATCCTGAAGAAATCCAAAAATAGTGGAAAAAGTCTTACAAAAAGGGTATCCTTGGTGAAAACCTAGTAAACAGGCGCCTTGATACTGCAAAAACATTCAAAAAAGCAAAAATAGCAAAAAATTTGAAAAAGAGAAAAGTACCTTGATGAGCACCTGGTAAAACATGCATCTTGGTAGCAAAAAGAAAGAAAAAGCATCTTGCCAAGTGGTGAAAACCTGGCAATCAAGCGTCACTTGTGTTCTGCACTCCATCTATCAATGCACTACTAATACTAGGCCTTCATAATTTTGCCTGTGCTCATACGCTAACTTTATCTTCCTAAATGACTATCTTATCCTCGCTTGGGATTTGTCTATCTTTACGTCTTAGGAATAAGTCATTCTACACTGGGGGCATCTTTGCTGACATAGTCAGTTACGGTTGCTAAGTTGCTTTAGGATGGTTTACCTCACAAACGTAATATTTCTTGATACATGCAAAATAATGTCACTTTCCAAAACAAGGGTGTCTTTTCAAAATGTCAGACACACCATTTGCATTAAATGGAGTTCCTATGGGGCTATATTGGATTGCAAACATGAACAAATTATCCTAACAATGCACAAACATGGAACACCATATTGCTTAATGTTCTGATTGATGAATCTTTACTATGTTTGATAGACGAATGAACGAGTACTACTTAAACACACAGTTTGATATTCGTTTGATTATAATTCTTTAAATGTCCTGATGATGTTTTCAACTAGGGGCATCTAAGTAATTATAAATTTTATTTGATTGATTCACAATTGATGATTTATTATGTCTTCTTAGTTGCTCAATGACGTCTGTGCAAAGACAAAGAGTCACAATGATAGGGGGCATAATGTTTTCTTGATTTTCTGTGTATGGTGATTATTCCAAATGATCCTATAAATTTCACCTAACTTGGATGTTTATGGTAAGAGCTGCCACTATGCGTGGATAGCCGCATATATCTCAATCTTTGTTATATGCAAACTACGGTGAGGTTGAAACAATTTCCTTGTCTATTTTCTGATCCAGATTCTTACTATGGTATACGAATCATAATGTACCCAAGGACATGAATTTTCAAGGTCATTGTAGGTCCAATATATTGCCTTACTCAAGATGTCCAGTATATTAAAAGGAAGGTGACTATTTTTATCCTGGCTTCTATGCCTTGATGCCTAAGTCCATTTCTGACATTTCAATAAAACATAGTATTCATACTTTCATAATATTAGTGGGTATTAGTGATTTTTGTACTATCTGATGGCATCCATTTCAAAAGTGCCCAATGATGATAAAAATGTTGCAATATCTGCTAATCAGTGACAAGTCCTAAGAGTCTGCATATAGCTGCATTTAGAGATTGCATGATGCATTTATCAACAGAAATAACAGCATAAGGAATTTTGTACTAAAAAATGGTTTCTATCTTCTTCTAATAATCAAGTTAATTACATCATCTATATTACTGATATCAAATATCGTTGCACATCCATAGCATACATTTTGCATTCATTAAAAAGCAGAAACAAGAAAATTCAAAAATAAAGCATCCATGTATTGCATTTTTACTTTTTCATCCTAAATGCATCCATACATCTATTTTGCATAACTGGAAAATCAAAAGAAACATACATTTGCATTATCACATGAGTATCATTTAAAACATATTTATATCAGTAAGGACTCATCACATCCAATCATAAAATGATGTTATCATTTACAAACTAACTCATCAAGAGACCAAGATATCATCACATGTGCAAAGATACATTTACCACATTTATAAAAGCAAAAAGAAATCATGAAACATGTCAGAATCAAGAAGTTGCATCAAATATATATCATCATAACATGGTATAGATCAAATATCAAGAGTATAAAGAGTATCAGTGAATCAGTGAGCATAAAGAGTATCAATGTATCAGTGAATCAGATCTACATGTATGAATGGCATCTACAAAAATGGATCTCAGAAGGATCCAGATATACAAAAGAGGGGATCTCAACAGGATCGAAATATACAAATATGATCTCAAAATATACATGTCATAAAGATGATACAAGAAAATCAACTCTGTCCCGCCCCCTCTCCTTGGTCAGGAGGAGGAGGAGGAGGTGGTGCAAAAGGAGCTGCTGGAGGAGGCATGGCTCCCTCTGACTGCTGAGCTACTCTAGAGAATGAAGGTGCTCTCTGCCCCTCTGGAACTACTGCAATATAGGGTGTAATAATATGTAGCCCTCTATCACTGATGGACTGCTGTCCGGGCCTGTGCATCCCTCTCTGCTCTTAGCCGCTCAAGCTGTAGATCCCTGTCTGCCAATAAAGCATTAGCAGTAGTGACTCTGGCCTCCAAAGTAGTGATCCTGGCTTGGAGCTTCTCTCTCTCTCCTGCTCGCATCTTGACAGTGGATCTCCATCTCTGCTGGCATCCTCCTCAGGTGCCCCCTGATGCCTTTGTCGCTGCTGCTCACCTGTAAGCAATGGGCCAGTATCTCTCTAAGGGGCCATGAATCTGAATCTCTGGCATTTGCCCTGCCCATTGCCACTGGCACCACCTGTGTCCACAGCCTCTCCACCACCACCGCTATCATCACCATCATGGCCATCATCCGGAGGAGGACACCTGCCATCTCTGCCACCATCATGGCCCCCGTGTCTACTAGGAGCCCTGTCTCTACCTCCTCTGCCCTTGACTGGTCGATCATCAGGATCGTAGTCTAGTGGCTCCTCTATACGAGGAATGATCTGCTCTGAAATAGTGAATCAAGGAAATGGATACTGGAGCCTCTCAGCAGCATAACCATTAGATACACCTACATCCTCTACATCTGGCCGAAGATCCCAGTCTACTGCAACCATGTCTCGGACCTCCTGGTGAGCAGTCTCATAAGTCAACTATGCACCCCATAGAGGTGTCTCATCTCTGGTGCGGGCGTATACTGCAATGTCCTCCATCCTGCCCTGTCGCCAACAATACTGCCTCAATACTCTGGTGATCACAAAACACTCTATAACATATTTGGTATGGCCAATAAGATATCTGCTCTGACAAAAAAATGGCACCTGTCGAGCATCCGAGGTTCACACCTCACAATCTAGATATGGTCGCCATACGACCTCTGTCATGTCATCAAATAATCGGCGCCAATACTCAATCTTGCCTAGATGGGGCTGTTGCAAAAGGCCTGCATACATATATACATAGGGCTGCTCATGTGCCCTCTGCCTATCCACGATCGGCCGTGTAACAGGGATGTGCTCCCAGGCCCAGATCTGAAGAATAAGTATACCCACAGTCATACTGCGGGTATAATGGTAAACAATCTCATGTAGCTCTCGATACATGTGAGCTAAGATACAGCTCCCCCAAGAAAATCGCCGACAGTGGGTCACCATCTGCTTGAATCATGTCTACCCAACCGACCATAAAATTGTGTTGGCCCCTATCTGGCATAAGGATGCCGCCTACCAGACCTGCTAGATAAATAGATAATCGATCGTAATGATCGACCATGTAGTCCCATGATAGATATCTCCGGTCTATGGTGTCATCCTAGAAATATCTCTGTGCAGCACCAATCGCCATGACCACCGTTGAATCAAATCGTACCTCATGACTGACCATCAGTACACGCAGTATCCTCCAGACATCCTCAGGTGTCACTGTGATCTCTCTAGTAGGTAAATGGAAGGTGTTGTGCTCTGAGTGCCATCTCTCGAAAAGAACAGTCAACAACCCACGGTTTACCCTGATCTCGGGTAAACCTATCAACGAGTGCAATCCACATCGGATCACAGTAGTATGCTCATCATTTGACAATCAGCCAGACAATGCAAGTACACATGCAGGGTAAGTGCCACAAAAAGCGACTACCTCAAACTGGGCCTGTTTAGGACAAAATGGCTATACATTAGTATCCTATCTACATTACAGGGGCAGATTCCTAATCAACTAAGTCATTTCAAGTTCGTAGGACACACACAGATCAAACATGTTAAAAATCTAAGTTTTCTACCATATGCGATCCTGGAAATATAGGATGCGACTGCGTTTACTGGATGCGACTGCGTTTATCGGATGCGATCCCCGAAATACGGGATGCGATCCTAAACGTGGGGTGTGATCCTCAGAAAATAGGATGCGACCCACTGACGGATTTTCTATTTAAACATGCCAAAACACTAAAGCTGGATGCGATATGGGAAATCCCAGATGCGATGCAGAAATCCAGAAAAAACTGGATGCGATCCGGGAAAAATCGGATGCGACGCGGGATTCGCAGGATGCGATCCTATATTGAAAGAGCTCTAAAAGCCACAAAAATGCATAAATTTGAAAATTGCAAAATTCACAGGGTAGTTTATCGAGAACTTACCAACGGTGGGTAGTCGGTTGGACGCTGATGTCGACGACTCATCTCAAAACGGTGCTTCCTCACGGGGACTACCATCTTCTCTACAGAGCTCTTTGAATTTCTATGGAGGAAAGTGAAAATGAATAGTGAAATGGTAATTTTGGAGGCTTATATGGGTCTTTTGAGACATTTAGGAGTTTTGAAACTCCTCCCTGACAACTATAAATTCACTTCTGTTCTCTTTCTAATCAACCGTGAACTAAATCGAAGGTGCCTAAGATGTTTTCAGCAACACAGTCTCATTTTTGCGACAGTTTCAAAAATCACAAATTTGCTTCATTTGTTCCAAACATTGGTCAATACTGCACATTTTATCATACATCTTGGTATAAACATCATTTTATCAGTCTTATCACTCACATTTTCACATAATTAACTTGGTAATCGTGTGTTTATTTTTAAACACACCTTCTTCTACTCCATTCTTTCTTGTCCTAACTACTTCTTGCAAGTGGTGCATTATTTCAACTGAGGGATTTCATTCTTTTCCTTCGATTTTGTTCCCGAGGGGGCATGATCACACTATCAAAAATTAAATTTTTGCTTGAAACAACATCAAAATGACTTCGTTATCAAACAAACTAGGGGCATAACAGTTTCCTTGACTAAAGTTAGAACTGTTGGATAGAAAGCTTTGGTTCTCATGAGCTGGATATCTTATGTTTCCTCATTTTATAAGATTTTTATTAAAAGCTCCTGGTAGCTTCATACTGACTTTTTGGACGACAACCAAGTTCAGAATTGGTATTTTTAAAAATCTTTAATTGATCTTTGGATGACAACCAAGTTCAAAATCAATTCTATCAGTTTGGTTCAATCAAGTGCAAGACTGATCTCATCAACATTTCATTTGACAACCAAGAATGGGATTCTCAATCTTTCTGGAGTCAAAATCAAAAACTTTCTTTGAATCAATGCGCTGCTCGCACATCAATTCAAAGAGGGGCAAATGTAACCACCTAAATTTGGTCTATTCCAACTATGGACCCTATTTGCCCTAAGTGTGATCATACCCTCGATTATGTCCAAACGAACCTGTTACTGCTTGGCATAATCCTTCGAATCAATTTAATGTCCTAGGTGATTTTTATCATTGAATTATATTAACTATTATAGCCATATGATTTAAATCAATTCAAACCAATTAAATCAAAACAAAATCAAACATGGCTATAGTATTTAAAATATAAAGGAATTATATAAATCCCTAAATCAATTATCCACTTGCAAATAACCCATTCCCCTAGCCTATTTAATTTAATTAAAATGACTATAGACCCCTAATTATTAAAAATCAATTAAATTGTTTAAATAATTAATTCTTATATTTTTGAATGAATTAAATAAGTTTAATTCATTTAATTAATATTCCCTTAAACCCCAACCTAACCTATCTCAACCACTTCTACCCTGGGTTCTAACCCTTCTCAACCCATTCACCCTTGCTAATCTAATCCTAATCCTAATTCTACCCTAACCCACCTCCTAATGTTGTCACATTCCATTAAGGAATGATTAACAACTCAACCCACTTGAGAAAGTCCACTTTCTCAAGCTTGACTTCCTTAAGGTCCACATTCTCAAGCCACCCTCTTACATCCTTCCCTTGCTTCTTTAAGGCTTTCATTAATGCCTTAAGCCTATGTCTCTCCCATGCCTTATTAATGCCTTGGGCATTAATGGTTCTTACACCTCCATTAATGAGCCCCTTAACTCATAAATGAGCCTTCTCTCTCTCTCTCTCTCTCTCTCTCTCTCTCTCTCATTATTCTATAAATAGAAGCCATTTTTGAGAGAAAATAAGTCTTCAACTCATATCCTAAATGCAATGTTATGTTGTTAGATTAATCTTAGACATATATTTCACTTCTTATTTCATGCTTTCACATTGTTCTTATTTCCATTCTTAGAGCTAGAATGCATGTTTTCTCTTCATTTAGCTTGTTTTAACCTAAAATCCTTCATGCTAGGTCGTATATGTCACTGATTGTAGCATAATATGAGGGCTATTATGTTACTAATCACACTCTTCTTAGTTAGAAGGCAATAGGTCGATATTAGTTGGTTTTGTATGCTTATCTAACCTTTTTGAACTAATGCAATGACTTATGTTGTGTCTCTCTTATCAGGTACATAATATACACACACAGATGTCTGCAAAAATGCTCGGTTATATCTTCAACTAGTTTGATCAGTCATGCATGAAGTCAATCTCTTCATGCGAAATATTCAGTAGCATTCATAACATAATGAATATCTTGTCTCTTTAAATAGACATAATAAATCGTTTAATCTTAATCCTTAGATTTTGCCTCTTAATCTCCATCGTTGATTTTGCCGCTTCAACCTTGCTTGGTAGTTGTGTCAAAAATACGTTTCAATCTCCTTCGTCCAATCATCTTGAATTTTCATTGTCGTTTGATCATCATAACAAACATTATCAATTACCTCAAAATTATAAAAAATTTGCCAGCTCATCATTTTAGTCGGCCTTCAGTTTATTTACTCGATCAATACTGTGATGCATCAGTGATACCTATCTCAGTTAACACTAAACTCAGTATACACTATGTTTTCTTGGTGCCCACTATTCCAACTTGATGTATACAAAATTCTTCAATTACCAACCGCATAAACTTTGTTTATTCCAGATCTTCAAATCATAATAGATGTTTGTAACCACGATGATTATCAAAACAAGTTGACATCAATGACAATACATTAACTGATTTAATGTCTTTCATCACATTAGTAGCTCGACGATCATCAAATTATCATCTTTCAAGTATTCAATCAGTTGTAGTTCATCACAAGGCTGGGTGGAAAGTGGACACGATTATTAGTGACATCCTTGGTCTCATTGGAAAGTTGGAGGAGTTTAAGATAGGCCACATCTACAGGGAGGGGAATTCTATGGCAGACTCCAAGGCTGTTGAAGGGTTGTTGTTGGATAGACTACGATGCTGGAGGGTTGTTAATAAGCTCCCCATGTCTACTCAAGATCTGCTTAGGCGGGAAATGAGTGATGACAATAGTACCCACTATGATATTTAAAAACCAAGCCTTTGGTTGGCTTTTTCTTTTGGTGCCTGGGCCCACCATTTCCCTCCTTTGCACCACCAGTGCTTGTTTTGAATTTCTCTGCCACCTGGTGCGTGACGGGGATCCTGTGCTTTCAAGTTGGTTGAGTTGGAACTATAATCATTGTTTTTCTCTCAACATTTCCAAGATAATGGATAGTGAGGTCTTCACAAGGAGGACATGGCATGACCTCAGGTCGAGAGATTGAAAGTGTCATCATTTCATAAAGTTGCTTTGGTGGATTTCTCTTAATACGACGGTTCGCCATAGATATGGTGTGGATTTTTATGATTACTTTTGCACCCCACAGAGAAAATATCATGTGTCACCTCACCTTGTCCTCAATTTGCAATTTTATGGGCAGTGCATTTACTGCCTTAATAATGAGCTTAATTATTGCCAGATTACTTCCAAGCTAAGTTTCTATATTTCTCTTGTTAAGTTCTATGATTTTTTGACTATTTGTTGGTGCTATTTTGGAAAGTGTGGTTTCTTGGCTTTGAGTTTCAATAGTGATTTTTTGACACTTAGCTAGAGGTATTCTATTCAGTGTGGTTTCCTGCTTCGGTGTGTGCCCTACCTGCGTGAGATTTTTGGAGTTTGCATTAGGCTTGAGATGGGTGGCGATAGGCACAAGATTGAGCCAGAAAAAATTGAGGAGGAATTCATCACTGACCCTATGGTGATGTATTTTTGTAAGGAAGGTGGTATTCTACCCTTTATAAAAATATGACTGGTTATGATGAAATGATTTCCCGTCAATTTGTGTCATCTTGGAATGATAAGAGAGTCTCCGTGAATGATATTTCATTCGAAATTAACAAATACGTCATTGGGAAAGTCACTGGTCTCCCTACCTCTGGCCTCAAATGGAAGAAAACTAGCAAAATCCTTGCTAAGACAAATTTGGCCCAGTTTTTTAGGAGCCCAGAAGAGAATCCTGTGCCTATGCATGACAGCTATAACACGAAAGACTTCCTGAAATTCTGGCCCAAAATGTGCAATCTTATCATCAAGTACTTCATGTTGGAGGGACGGTATGACATTTTCTACTACTATCATTTTCCTTTCCTCTATCATCTTAGGTGCAAGGATTTGATTTCTATTCCATTCTATTTACTACACTCAATGGAAAGTAATGTGGCTGATGTTGCGGAAGCCAAATCCTTAGGTAAAAAGATTGTCATCCTGCACCAAGGATTAATGTTGCGTCTATATAATTTCCACCATGCCTTTGCCCACCTCTTGCCATTTTTGTCCTTCCAGAATCCCCAACATTAGCCTTGTCCTTCACCCACTGTCTCTCTGAATCAAGGTGTCCTTCCTTCCCCTTTTAGGTCGAAAGGAAAATGGTGTGATAATACCCTTGATGTGAGCCCTAACTCTTCTAATACCCACTTTGTCTAGGATTTCCTGAAAGATAAGAAGAGAGACCGCACCCCGGAGGCCTTTGTCCATCGCCCAAACAAAAAAGCCACAAAAATTACCCTCAATCTTGATGCCACTGTTGATGTTGACACCCCTTAGGGCCACACTCGCTGCTCCAACAGGTTGGCAAAGGAAAAAGGGAAAAAAACCTTCAATGACATGATAAAAAATGAGGAGCTCTTGGAGGATTCTGATAACCAAAAGGGCACGAATATATTCTGGACCTGACTACTGAGGACACAGATAATAAGCTGAACATGTCCACTGAGGATGCAGGGGAGACTAATGTGTGTAACACTGCCTCTGGTGGCATGGTTGGTAAGTTCAAACATCAAATTGTCGCGTTAGAGAAAACTGTGTCCCAGCTGAAGGAGGATATGGAGGGAACCAACATGCGACTTTTTGATGTCAGCAAGTTTGCGCTGAAATTCATGCACGCCTCCACTACTACCCTCTGTCTACTCCATGAAAAGGAGTTATCTAGCCTGGTTACAAAGGAAGAAAATCCTTGTGAACTCTTCAAATTCCTGCATGAAGAGTGGGTAGACATTCTGCTGTCCAAGCGCTTGTGGAAAGGAAACAGACTATGGTTATGGTTTGTACTATGAACATCGATGCTAGCCCGTCGAGCTGTTTTTGTTGATTTTGCTATAGCCTTTGGGTTAAGTATGTGATGGTGGTGTTTAGCCCTGTGTGGCATCCTAAAAACAATAGCTCTTTTAAGTCGTGCTTTTTTTGGAACTCTACTAATTTTGGTTTTCTAGATATTTGGTGGTGGTGCTCTAGTTTCCTTATTTTGGTTTTTGATAGAGGTAGGCTACTATTCTGCTTGGTTGATTTGTGCTCTAGATCTGGTTAATTTATTGTTTATCCATTTCTAGTGTGCCGTTTATTGTTCCACAGACAACACCCTCTTGCTATTGCTTTTATCAAAAACATATTCTAATATGTATTCTAAAATATTATAATATCAAAGATATTGTAAAATGTTGAATACATTTTTTGTAATGAATATTGTAAAATGTCATATAAAAACTTTTGATACTTATGTGATGTTAATGGCCCATTGCACATTTTATCTTCATTGCATGCCTTTTGTTTTTAAAGGGTCAACACCCTAGTTTGTTGCTTAGAATTATAGAAAACCATATTCTAATAAGTAATAAATTGTTATTTTCTATTTCTACTTTTTTGCTTTGGTTGTGTTTATTTCAGGTCTTATTATTATTTTTTGTTCATCTTTGTTCAAGATAAAGGACTAGTACCTTTTCCTAACTTATTTTAATCAAAAGTATATTCTAATAATTAATTAAATTTTTAAACATAAATAAATACTAATGACAAAATAATTCAATAAATGAAAATATCCACAACACAATATTTTTTTAATTTTAAATATAATAACATTAAAACCACCTTAAAAGCTCATATCTAATTATCAATAGATCTAATTCCAAACATTCTTATATTTGAAGCTCAAATTATTATCAAACCCATCCCTCATCCCTTATATATAGGATACTTATTCCTCATAAATTCCCTTGTAAAAGACTCTTAATTTACATCAATTTACAAATTTAATTTTAATCTTGTAGATGTAACTAAAATAATTTCCTTTCTATTCTCATATATTCAAAGACATATGAATCAAACACAAGATATCCTATCTAAATTGAAAGAAAATAACTATTATACAATATTTTTATATTTTATTGTAGATGTAACTAAAATCATTTCCTTTCTATTCTCATACATTCAAAGACATATAAATCAAACACAAGATATCTTATCTAAATTGAAAGAAAATAACTATTATACAATATTTTTATATTTTAATTTTATATATTATAACATTAAAACATCTTTAAAAGCTCAAATTTATATTTATTCATGATAAATCTAGTTCCAAACATATTTATATAAAGATGTCATTTTACATCAATTCACAAGCATAATTCTAGTCCCTGTGGGCATGGCGAAAAAAATCATTTCCTTTGAAAGCTCTAACCAAGAACCCTCATAAATACTCCAATCTCAGACGAACCAAACATTAAAGCAGCATCGCAAACCAAAATCCCAATAATCTCGGCTGCATTGTTGTCACACCAGATTGAAGCAGGTAAAAAGATCGATGCAATATGATCTGTATCCGAGTGGGATTGAAAGGGAGAGTGAGGGTGACTGATAAAAAAACAAATATTTAGAGGAGGAGCGGAGGGAAGCAGATTTTAAGACGTGAGGAGGTGGTGGGCGTGATGATAGGCTGGGGGGACCCACGAGTACTCGCGCATGGGAAAGATGGAGGAAAGTTTTCTACGCACAGTCACTCTCGCATTCTATAACTAACTGGATCCCATATACACAGAGATATAGGTAATCGGATTTTCCCATATACGGAGATATAAGTAATGGGATTTTGCCATTTATTGCGAGACTCCATAAGATTCTCGAAGCTTCCTGCACATCGTCCTTGAGAATCTTTGTTCCTACGTTGTTCCATTGTTACTGCTGCACTTTGCGTATGTGATGAGATACTTACAAGCGGCCCCACTCTTCTGATCTCTACATTCTGCTTTTGTTTTTGGTTTCCTGTTAGTCTGTACTTGAGTGAGTTTCTGCCAAGTCTGTCTCTCTGTCTGTTGGCCTGCATTATTCCTGTCTGCCTGAGCTCCCGGCAATTGGGCTGATTTGTTGCACCTCATTTTCACGCCCTTCTCTGTGATGTCTCTATTTTGGACTCCAGAAGTTCAGTGCATCTCTTGCTGCTTAGTTTCAGCTCTCAATTTCAATCTTTTTGCAGTTTATTACAGAGTCTGAACTGGCAAAGAGTTGAATCCCGGAGTGGAATTAAGATATTATGCCGCAATTGGCGAAGATCGCACGGGTCTAAGAAGACGCGGGTGTGGTAATTAAGGGTCTCCGTTCTTGAATAGTATTTGGACTCTGCGTCTTAATCGGGGTTTTTTCGGTTGGAGATGATGGAGACTCTCCTTAGTGTAGGTAAAGTTAGTGTGGTGGACTGGCCGGGTTCGAAACCCAGGGGATGGCTTTGAGCTTCAGCTTGATGACAGGGCTCCTGATCTAGCTTTACGAGTTGCAAGGCAGAGATGAGGGTGCAAGTATTGTTGGTGATCGTGGTCGTATGCAGTACGAGTCTGAGTGGGTGTAGCTCTATTTCATGGGAAGGTGAGCCTTAAATGTGGGATTTTGGATGTTTAGGATCGCCAATTCAAGCGGCGAAGTAAAATGTGGCTCCATCATTGTGCAGGTTTGTCTCTACTGGCGTTCAAAGATGCCATATTCGACGATCCGAGCTCGGCACTGTCGAATTGGAACCCACTCGATCAAAACCCCTGCAACTGGTCTGGGGTCCTCTGCCTAACTTCTAGAGGTTCTGTCCAAGCCTTGTAAGTCTCTTTTCTCTCTCATTAAGTTCTGTAAACGTCACTGATTACGTTTATAAAATTATTCTCTTATTCATTTTGCGAAATTCAAGTAATGCGACATTTCTTAATCTGCACTGACAAATCCCAAGGAAACAAGCACACGACAAATTATTTTTGGTTCGTTGACACGCTCAGCATAGTTTTAGAAGCTTACAACTAGGGTTACTTCACGGCACGATTGACAATGCTCGTGCTTCTATAAAATTTTTATGGATGTCCACCGTTTCCCGTCACTGTAATTTTAATATTTGTTGGAAGCCAATAAACCTTGGAAGTTGCAGGGCCCTGCCAAATTTGCTTTGAGTGGGACTCCCACCTCATTCTTTTATGTTTGTCCCAACCTTATTTTTAATGGTGTTCCAACTTCATCTTTATAAGTGATTTCCATTTTACAATGGATTAGTATTTTTGTCTAACCTTATCTTATATGGTGTCAAATCAATATCTCAAGATGTATGTTTCAACTCGTAAAATTTAATTTGTAGTGGGTTCTTTACTAATCAAGTAACTTCACCATTAAACCAAAGGCTACTCGACTTTGATCCTATTTCACTAAGCTACCTAAATTTTGTTTGTGCTCGTGAATCATAGGGATATATGCATTAGGATAGTGTAAATATGGTGGGAATGCATAGGGAATATTTTTTATTTATGTATTTATGAGAAATGATGTAATACCTCGCCAAGGAGCCAGTAGACCATAGGGTAAAACATGCATGGATATTTTTTGGAACAATAACATTTAAACATGCATAACATACAAGAGCATTACACTCAACAAGAAGGATAAGACCTAGGCCCAGGCTTACTCTTGGAACCCTGCAAAAGGATAGGGGTACAACTCTTTCAACCATGAAGCATCCTCCCAAGTAGCTAAAGTCTCATCGCTTGGGTCCCATTCGATCCTTGCTCTATGTCTCGACCCTTGAGGTTCAACCATTAATACTGAAGAATGCAAATGGGCTATAAAGAAAGTTGCCCGTCCTCTACTTGCAAAGCACCCGTCATGTACATGGATCACATTGGGAGTATACTATCTAAGCACAAAAAACATGGAACACATCATGTATACGAGATAGGCTAGGTGGCAACATTAGGCGGTAGGAAACAAGGATCTCAAAAGGTCCAACAAAAAGCGGTGCTAACTTTGAGCCTTTCCCATAACAGACGGGGCTCCTCCATCACCAAACTCGCAAACACACGGTCACCCACCAAGAAGTGACGATCTAATCTATGGGCATTGACATACTTATTTTGCCGATCCTGACCAGTTTCCAAATGCTCTTTAATCTAAACAACTTGCTGCTCCATATTTAGAAGCATCTCAGGACCCAAAACAATATGGTTTGTTAAATGATCCTAATGATCCCAACTAAAAGGTGTAATGCATGATCGACCATACAAGGCCTGGAAAGGAAACATGACAAGAGAACTATGGTACCCATTATTATAGGCAAACTCTACTAGGTACAAATAGTCCTCCAAACACGACTATTGATCCATGACATCCTCAAGAACCTAATTAACCCGCTCCATTTGACCTGTTGGTTCCTTTTCTTGCTGACATGAAAATATTCCTCAGAGGGTTCACTCTATTTATCCCTGACATTGACCAAGCATAGAGTAGAACAACAGAAACAAGGTTTTGAAACCTCCTACACTTTGAGCTCCACAAACTCGGGCGGGATTACCCTTGAAAACTTAGAATAATGAAATCACTAAATTATTCTAGTTTG
>MU223538.1:826246-839123 GCA_018584345.1 Thuja plicata
GACTCATCCTTCTTCTTTGAATTCTACTGTCTCAGACACAAAACTCCAAACCAATAAGCTTCTTACTCTTCGCAGAAAAACTCAGAATGCAGAAATGAGAGTTGTACAGAATCAAACTCAATCATTTGCACTTATAGCCATTTAAGAACTGTGTCTTGTCAACTTGAAAGCCGAATTCCTGCACTTGAACTGTCATGAAGATTTCATTCTGTCATTAATGCTGCGATCAACTTGCACTATTTGATCCAGGCTGGAAAAGAGTGTATGCTTTTTTCCATCTGGCACTCGTCAGCCTGAAACTAGCCAACATACTGCACTTTATTTACTTTTGGAAAGACCCTTGCGAGTGAGTGACGCACCCCTGATATTCAGCCGGTCGCATACTCGCCATCCATCCTCACTTTACTTTTCACCTTCTGCGAGTGAGCGACGACCTAATTTTTGAACTTCATCTTATGTCTTTCGCATACTCGCTATCTTTTTATGCTTTGCTTTTGGGTTCATGCGAGTGAGCGATGCTTTCTTCACCTTTAACCTGTCGCACCCTCGCTAGTTAACATTTCATGTCACTTGAGTCTTGGCGATTGAGCGACTATGCATTTTATCTTTCAGCTATTCCATCATCGCACACTCGCTGGCTGTTTAAACTGTAACTTTTGGATTTGAGCGTGTGAGCGACGTTCATTCCTTTACCGCATATTCTATCTGGTCGCATGCTCGCGCCACTAAATACTCCAGCTTTCATCTTATGCGCGAGTGAGCGATGGCATCTGTTCTTTGCTCAATCGCAAACTCCCGAGCTTGATAATTTCATTTTATTACTAATTGCGAGTACGCGACTATGCACCTTCTTTCCTTAGTCGCCTACTCGCGAGCTCTTTTCCTTTCATCTTTGTTGATTGGCGAGTGAGCGATGTCTTCTGTTCTTTGCTCATCGCATACTCGCGGGTTCACTTTTGATCACCTCAAAGCATCAGCGAGTGAGCGAGGCGATGAATGGTCCCTTAGTTGCTCGGTCGCAGACTTTTAAGAATCTTGAAAAATGCTTGTGCGACTGAGCGATGAATCTTCATATTGGTACTTCATGCCTTCGCCGCGCACTCGCACTGCAAAATACAAGTGAGTTAGAACCTAAGCGAGTGGGCGACCCCTAGAACATGGCCTCGTCGCGCAGTCGTTGACCTGAGACATTGACATGAAACTTTGATGCGGGTATGCGACTGCTTCATTTTTAAACAAGACTCGCTCGGTCGCGAAGCATGATATAGACAGCATAACTTTACAGCGACTGCGCGACATACATACTTTTAACCCGTCGCTGACTCGCTAACCTGTAACTCGACTTTCATAAGACATCGCGACTGCGCGATTTACACTTTTAAAACATTGAACCCGCTCACTCGCACACAAATCAAAACTAGACATAAGCTGATCGCGATTCTCTTTCATTGACAGCTCGTCGCCCACTCGCACAACTTAAAGATACTTCAAAAAGACCGACGCGACAAAGCGACCAAACTAAAACATGACCCTAACACAACTAAGGGGCTTCATGGGACTATGTAGTTACTATAGACACTTTGTAAAAGGATTCTCCAAAGTAGCTGCCTCACTCACAGACTTGACCAAAAAGGGGGCCTTTGTGTGGAGTGAAGTGTCTCAACAGTTGTTTGAAAAACTAAAGGACGCAATGAGCTCATGTCTTGTTCTAGCTATACCTGATTTCACATTACCCTTCGAATTGCAATGTGATACTTCTGGGGAAGGAATTGAAGCAGTTCTTAAGCAAAATAAGCATCCCATAGCATTTGAAAGCCACAAGCTCACAAAAACTGAGAAACACTATTCCATGTACAGTAAAGAAATGTTGGCCAAATTCAGGCACTGCTTAGTTTGTGGAAAATTCAATGTCAATACAGATCATATTAGCTTAAATTTCTTCATGAGCTAGACAGATCTAAATGATCGTTAGCATGAGTGGGTAAGCAAAATACAAGCTTAGGATTTTGATATTGAGTACGTCAAAGGGGCAAATAATGTGGTAGCAGACACCTTTTCCCAATGGACCCCATTTGAACACCATAATAGGCATCACTGAAAATTGGAGAAATGACATCATTGCAAAGAATGTCAAAGACCCATAGGCGAATGATTTACTAGAGGGGAATTTACCAAATGAAGAGTACAAAGTAGTAGAAGATCTTATCCTATATAAGAATAGGATATTCCTTGTGCCCAAAAGAAGGATGAAGGATAAAATTATTGAGTACCACGACAATCTCTTTGTAGGCCACCAAGGGTACTATAAAACCTATAAGCAAATATGGTAGAGATATTCTTGGAAAGGCCTCAAGAGAGATGTCCTGAAGCATGTATAAGAATGCATGATCTGCTAGAGAGACAAAATTGAGCAAAGCCACCCAGTAGGTCTTTTACAACCCTTACCCAGACCAGATAAAAAATGTGAAAGTATCTCCATGGATTTGATAATAGGGTTACCTAAAGTTCAAGGGAAGGATTGCATCTATGTGGTGGTGGATTGGCTCACCAAGTATGCTCATTTCATGGCGATATCTACCGAACATCGAGCTCCACAAATAGTGGAAATATTCTTCAAAGAAATCTTCAGATTACATGGCCTTCCAAGGAACATTGTCAGTGACCGGGACAATCGATTCTTTAGCCTATTTTAGCAAGAGCTTTTCTGATTAGCAAGAACTGAACTCACACCTAGCACAAGTTATCACTCTCAAATGGATGGGCAAACCAAAATTGTTAATAAGTAGATAGAAGGGTACTTAAGGAATTATGTTACCGGCTAACACGATAGGTGGATAAAACGGTTGTACCTTGGTTAATATTATTACAATACCGTTCACCACATATTGATCAAGATGAGTCCCTTCAAAGCATTGTATGGATATGAACCAACTACTTTCAGAAGTTTGATTTCGCAAGAAAGCTGAGTAATGGGGGCTAAATATTTTGTGCAACAGAGCATGGATATCCTCAAAGACAATTTGCATCAAGCACAAAATCAACAATTAATCTATGCTGATCAAAACCACACCGAGAGGATATTTGAAGTTGGAGAATTAGTATTCTTGTGGCTACAACCATATAAGCAATCCTCCATCAAGGTAATTGGAGCAGAAAACTAAAGCCCCGATTCTATGGACCATATAAGATCCTAAGGAAGGTAGGCAAAGTAGCTTATGAATTGGAGTTGCCCGAGAAGAGCCGTATCCACAACAGCTTTCATGTATCTTGACTAAAGAAAGGTCTAGGGCAACAAGTCACCCCATGTGTAGAGTTACACCCTCATGATGACGAGGGTAAACTAATCTTGGAACCATAAGCCATTCTCAACATGAGAGAGAAGCGATTGAAGAATAATACTATTCCCGAATCCTTGATCAAATGGAAGTGCCTACCTAAGGAAGACGCTAGATGCAAAGGACAGGAGATCTTTAATCATCCAAACCTGAAATTGCTCGAGGACAAGCAATCTTGGGAAGAGCGGACTGTCAAATCCCCCGTGTAAATACCAAAAAACAATCTTTCCCTAAGACATCACAATTTTCTAAAGAGCTTGATCCATAAATCTGCAATATGCTGAGACGCTGAAGAAAGAACAGATTGTTAAAAGTAATATGCAGAAGCCAACGATTATATTCTAGAGGAGGGTGTGATCCAAAAATAAGATATAATATATTAAAATAGAGATTGTCTTCCAACAGTGTTGGTATTTATCTACCAAAGGGTGCAATGGAGTCAAAGGCAATAAAGAAATTAACTTAGAAGAGGTGCGATTATGAAGGGATGCTCGTGGGAAAAGTCACGACTCTCCTATTCCAAGATATAAATATATCTAAGATCATCAATCATCAGGAAGCAGAACCCTCATCAAGAAATTAATTCATTGAATAAGAGATAGATAGAGTGAAGGGAAAATAGAGGAGAAATATATTCTAATTTGTCAATAATCAGATCAAATTGTCATTTGTTAATATTCCAATTTCCAGTGGTAATGTAAAGATAATTCCTTAGTTTTATGCATGTATATATGTGCACATCTCTGTTATATGCTAATAAATATTAAATATACATAACAACACTGCAACAGTCCATCAAAAGGGTAAAGAAGGAATCTGCATTAAGGGAGAACAGCTATTGGGCACCCTGTTACAGTGGCAAGTAGGGAGAACAGCTAGTAGGGCACCCCGTTGTGCTATGGAGGAGAAAACGGCGAAGGGCACCCTATTGCAATTTCTCTTACAAACCCTATGTTGAGGGATTGTTGACAAACACAAAGATCTTCAACCATGTAAGAATGTAGGGAGAACTGCTATCTTAAGGCATCCTACCATGCCTTCTTTTTCCATATCTTATATGACTGAGATATACATAGAAATCAGATTTGCCACTTATTGATGAATATATGATTTCCCTATTCTAATAATAGATTTATTTCATGAATTGCATTGGCATGGTTTCCTAACTTGATTGCAGTTTTCCATGAACAGGCCTAGCTCATCTTATTCTTAAGTTAAGAATGTATCCTTAACTATATTATATGCTTTGTTTTATCTGGTTTTGTGAATTTAGGGCAAAATATAGAGTGGTTCAACAAGGGGACATTACATTATATGTATTTCTGCTTCTCTTCTGCTGTTTGATCTGATACAATAGACCAATTGCTTCAATCTGTAATGCTTATCTGATTTTATGTTTTTCTTATGTTTTCTCCCCCCTCACACAATTCTTCCCACAATCCATAAATTTCCTTATCTCTAACTGAAAAAGATACCTTTTCATAATGGTGCATTCTTCTCAAGAGAAGCACCTTTACATTAATGATTGCAGCTCTTAGTTATTGCCTTCTTAATCTTCTCATTCTTTGTTAATCGTTGCACAATATGTAATCGCTGGATACAATATGATTAAGATCGCTGCATGTAATATCGTTTCTATATGTATTTCTGCTGCTCCTCCTCCATAATCACTGCTTTTCTACTTAACATTTTCAATGTTCTTCTTCTTAATATATTCACTGCCTTATATCTTCTGAATCTGCAATTCTCATTGTATTGAATTCTTATCCTTGTCTTCCATTTCAAAATGAATTCTTCTTTATACATTGTTGGTGAAAGGGTCACCACCTTTCATAGGAATTGAGTCACCACTTTTCATGGTTGCCTCTAAGCATAATATAATAGTCACCAAATTGATCTCTCTTGGATGATCTCCTCAAATGAAACCTTTTCCACTTTATATCTTCCAATATGAGGAAGTCACACCCCTTCACCATGTCTTCCCCTGTGCAAGAGTCCTAACCTTTCACAATTACCACCCTCCAAAAGAGTCATTACCTTCCATCATTTATGCCCTTTGAGAGTCACAAGACTCACAACCTTTCATAATACCACTCTTTGAAAGAGTCGCAACCCTTCATCATTGCTGCCCTTTGAAAGAGTCACAACCTTCCATAGTTACCCCCCTTTGGAAGAGTCACACCCCTTCATCTAATTGAAGGAGCCAATTTCTTATTTTTTTCTCATTCCTCTTTTCTTTTCCATGAAAGATTCACATCTTCCATTCTTTCTTTCTTCCTCCATCCTTATCCCCCTTTCAAATGAAGTTCTCTTGACCCTTTTATATCTCATATTTGAGGGAGTCACAACTTTTCATCTCATGCCTTTTGACCATTCATTAAACTTAACTAAATTTTAGCTATGGTTATGTTTAATTTTATTCTTTTTAATTATAATTTACATTTTTTTTAATTCTTTTACATTTTAATATTATTATTATTGTTTATTATTAAATCCTATTTCAAATAGGGGACATTACATTCTTTCTCTCGTGCTTCCTCTAGAGGAACGAAGATGTGCTTCTTCCCATTCATGGTCACAATGTAGGTGTTCCTTCGTCCATCATGTATGGCTCTCCGATCATACTACCAAGGTCTTCCCAACAGCAAATGGCAGGCATCCATTGGCATAATATCACACAAGACTTCATCTTTATGTAACATGTGGAAATAGGGTTTACTAGCTTATTCATGCAAACTAGGAAACTAGGCCTATTTCCGCTTTAATCACAAGGAGAGTGGATCCACAAGGCACGACCTCAAATCTAATTGAAAGGGATTGAGCACAAGGTGAATCCAACGGCCCTCATGATACCGCAATTATGTAAAATGGATGTTGGATCGAGGGCTAAAGGTGAAAAATGAATGTTTTCAATAGACAGAGTTACAAAAAACATATATGTTGACAATAGAGACAGATATGGAAATAAGAGGTAGAGAGGAGCCTGTCCTTGAAAACTGTGCTAGAATCAAGTGGACTATTCACTCGGGGTGACCTAGACCTAGGAGCACTAGATGTGGACAGAATTGGAAATTTTGGAATCAAGATGTTGCTTAGATGTTCCCTCGAAAGTTTTGTCAAAAGTGCTCGAGACTATTTCTCTTGGGGCGATTTGGTGTTGTCCCCATTTTTAGTTTCTTTGAAGTGCAATTGTTCTTGAATTTTTGGTTTTGTGTCAGGTTGTTCAAAGGGGTAATCTGATGTTGGCAAGCAGCTCAGAGGGTTTAGAGGAATCATATGGCACTTTCAGATGTTATTTTCAACTTTTAGTTTGGCTCCAAGATTCTTGGAGGGAGCGTCTATTTTTAATAAGTCACCTAATCATGTTTGTTTATCATCTTTCATCATTGAGATCACTCCTACACAGTTAGATTCAATTCCGATGCATTTCAACCATTGTTGCTAAATGGGTGTATTATTGAACACTTTTTTAAGTAATTTCATTAAGGTTGCCATTTTAGTTAAATATATTCATTAGGCACCTCAGTGTCATAGCTCATTAGAAAGAGGATGGAACGTTTTAAATGATGGGATGCTTACAAGTGACTTTAAGTTATAAGTTAATAAAGTTAAATTAAAGATTTGACTTTATTGTTATTTTAATTTGTTTAGGGACTATAGAGGCCAAATATTAAATTTAAGGCGATTTATTTTAATTGATGCACCTTTATTTTATTTTTTTGATCGGTAAATTATGGTTTCTATGAATATTAATAATGTAAACTAAAGTATTACATAAATATAGCATAAATGTCCATGTGCAGCTGAAACCCAAATACAAGAAGTCCTTCAACAACCGTAGCCACATACCCCCCACAATAGACCCTGATTACAAACTATTTTGGGTGGGAAACAAAACTACAAAAAAATCGGCATAAACAAACTGACCACCCATATCCTACTTATAGTTATCCAAAAAAATGGCTGGACTAAACAAAACATGTACATCAATCCTGAATACGAATGACCGACTATGCACAAAAATACAGCAAACACCCCATATGTAGAAACATCAGGAACCTGAAGAATAATGGACGAGGTGGAGGGATGATGAACCATCCGTGCCAAGGACACCGTCATGCTCATGAGGATCACCACGCCTACACTCACCACTGCGAAAACTACCACGAGCATACCCATGAGAACCACCACCACGAGTGTGACTATGAAAACCACCACCACACGCACCGCGAGCACCACCACGAGCACGACCACGGGAACCACCACCACGAGCACTACGACCACGATCACGACCCTCGACGTCCCACAACTCTGTCAAATGGAGCCTAAAGATGCTTGGGTTCATCTGATTCCTTGTGAGCCCAACAGCCAAAACTAACTCCCAATCATAGCTGTGCCCAATATTTATGGGCTTCCTCTTTCCTTTCTTGGATGTTTCCCAACGCCCTATGTAGGAGGAATGGGTGAACCATAGGAGGCACCCTGGGTAAGCCGAACCAATCTCCATGCGCGGCTACAAACCCTTGCCCTAGAACAACACATTGCAAAATATCATCCAAACCCACCCGCCATTCAGGCCGCACACACCGTTCCATCATCCTTTTCACCTCCGCTCTTGACCCAAAATGAAGACCCCATACACAGAAGAGAGCAACAATTCAGTATTGGCTCGGAACGAAATTTGGAAGCCAAATACTCAATGCACAACAATGCCCTAACCAAAATGAGGAAGAGGGGATGACTTGAGGTGAAAACATTCATCAGGCGTTCTTCTATCACCGGCCCCTTGAATGTCATCTGTTGCTTTAATGCATTAAAGTAGAAATTCGCTTCCATGATGCCGTCACATTCCCCACTCCTCACAATGTACTTGTAAACTCTGCCAGAGAAAATCAAATGTACACCTCGATTCAGGTAAAAAAGGATTGCATTTGCCTCAAACAACACCCTGCATTCAATGCACGCACAAATACATGTGCGATGTCAACCACCGAGCCACTACAGTGCGCCAACCCATCTGCATTGAATGAGGCTGATGTTACCTAGCCATTAATTAACCCTCTACCAAATCTCCGCCAAGTTGGGACCAAATTATCCGCAAAGGACATCGCCAACTTGGATAGGGCGTCTGCAAGTGCGTTCCCTTCCCTGTATATGTGGGAGATTTTGAATTTGCAAAAAAATCTAGTTTCTGTTGAATAATGTTGATAATTTTATCCAATTTCCATACCTGGGCTTTTCCATTGGCTATCACATTAACAATCACCTGTGAATCGCCCTCCAAATGCAAGCATTCCACCTTTAATTTGGCTGCTAGATCCATAGCTAACAATGCAGTCTGAGCCTTAGCTTCATTGTTAGTACCATCCACCAACTTCTTTGTTTTTATTGCAAAGATATTACCACTAGCATCACGAGCCACACATCCAGCCCCTGAAGGATTAGGGTTGCCCTTGGAGGCCCCATCAAAACCATAGTAGCAGAAATCACGAGCAATCGTCAAAATCGTGAATCGTGAGGTTTGCCGATTTTTTCCCCAAAAAATCGATATAAATCGGTTAGCCGAAGTCAACGGTTTTCTGGGAAAAAATCCTGTTAAAATCTCCAAAAAAAATGCATGGAAACAGGAGTTATCGGAGGGAGTAATTGGATGTAGAAGGCGCCAAAACTGGACTGGCCGAGAAACCCTAAACGACGCCAAAAATACCCATTTTTTCTATTTAATGGCGCCACGTGAGCCTGTAATTGCAGAAGATTGTTTGTGGGTTCAGACTCTGAGCAGGCATGTTCTTTCGAGAGATTGTTTGCCGTGTGTGCCGTGAGAGACTGTGCCGCCAGATATGTTTCCAAAATATATAGTTTCTTTCCATCGTATCATGTTTTTCCACATAGTTTAGTAGCATATATTATTTATTTCCATATGTCCTTCGAACTTTGTAATATATAATATATATTATATATAATAAAAATATACATTAAAAACTATATATAAATTTTCATTCTTGGAACTGTATATAAGTATTTTTATATATTCTAATATTTTTATATATAAATATTTTTAAACTATATATTTTATATATAAGAAAACTATATAGCTTATATAAAGTTCACATATAAAACTTATATATGCAATATACAAAAATATTTACTGTTTAAATTTTATATAAGTTTATATATAAGTATTTATATATAGTTTAAAACTTATATACAAGAACTATATAAAACCTTATAAACAGTTTTAATTTTAAATGTAATTTTAAAACTTATATATAGTTTAAATTTTATATAAGTTTTTATATACAGTTTAAAACTTATATACAAGAACTATATAAAACCTTATAAATAGTTTTAATTTTAAAACTTATATATAGTTTAAATTTTATAGAGGAATAATATATATAGTTTAAATTTTCTAGAGTAATAAATATATATAGTTTAAATTTTATGGAGTAATAAATATATATAGTTTTAATTTTATAGAGTAATAAATATATATAGTTTAAATTTTATATATTTCTGTATAAAATTAATAAAAATTTACTGTATATTTTTATACATAAAATTTATAAAAATTGATTGTAAATATTTATTTTATATTACTGTATATATTTTGATATATGTGTATAAATTTTATATGCATTTTACTGTATATTTCTCTATATATTTTGTATTAAAAAAAATATCTATAATTTTTTTCTATATAAATTTGTAGATAGATAATTCTTGTATATATTTATTTTGTAACATGTTTAAATTTTATATGAATTTTCTATATTTGTATTCTTATATTTTATGTATATGTATTAAAATGCTTTTGCAAATTCTCAATCAGAATGCCGCGTGTGAAAGACTTTGCATGGACACATTGCACACCGATTGCCGGTAGTACAACAAAAGTTAAATGCAATTGGTGTCTGAACGTAGTCAGTGGTGGAATTTACTGCTTCAAATGACATTTCTCAAAAAAACCAAGAAATAACATTACAATATGCCTGAAATGCCCTGCAGATGTTGCGTACCAGGCCCAAAAAGCTCTTGATGGAATTCTTGAGAACAAGGAAAAAAAGGCAAGAACTGGGTTTGAAATAGGTTCTAGTGCGACAGATATTAGGAGGAATCAATTGAATGAGGAAGATGGTAGAGGGGAGGGTTTCACGAAATTTGAGAGTAGTGTGAGAACACCTACTACAACACATGCCCCAAACACAGGTGGAGGGAACATAAACACATTCTTTGCACCTCGTACTATGCCAGGATCACAGACCACTTTGGAGAGTACGGGATGGAGGAAAAATGTCCATGAACAGGCAATGAAGGGGATTTCAAATTATTATTTCTCCTCTACTTGGGCATTCAATTCTTGCAAATCTCCATATCGGCAAGCTATGATGGATGGTGTTGCCGCTGGAGGGCCTCAGTTTAAAGCCCTGTCTTATGAGACAATGAGGGTTGGCATGCTCAATGATGCAGCAAAAGATGTTCAACATGTTGTTGACGAGCATCGGTTAGTGTGGGCTAGTAGTGGTTGCACCATTATGTTAGATGGATGGACAGATGGAAGGAATCGATCCCTCATCAACTTCCTTGTCTCTTGCGAAACGGGCACTGTATTTTGGAAATCCGTGGATGCATCACATATAATGAAAACTGCAACTGCATTGTTTGAGATGTATGACTCAGTAGTCATAGATGTGGGGCCACAAAATGTGATTCAATTTATTACAGACAATGCTGCTACTTGTGTTGCTGCTGGGAATCTGTTCACAGACAAATACCCGTCCATGTTTTTTACCCCACGTGCAACACATTGCCTTGATCTCACCCTAGAGGACATTGGAAAAATTGAATGGGTTAAGGAGGCATTGCAAAAGGCTCGCACAATTACCAGATATATCTACAATCACACAAGGGTTTTGAGTATGATGGGCCAATTCACAGAGGGAAAGGAGCTGGTTCGACCAGGGGTGAGAAGGTTTGCAACACACTTCCTTGCACTACAGACTCTAGTTCAACAAAAAATGAACTTGAGACGCATGTTTGTTTCAACGGAGTGGATGGACTTAGGCTTCTCAAGTCAAATAGATGGCATTAGAGTGGCAGACTACATATATTCTATCAATTTTTGGGATGTAATTGAACAGGTTGTACAATTCTCAGAGCCTCTAGTAAAAGTCTTGAGACTAGTGGACGGGGATAAATCCCCAATGGGTCCCCAATGGGATATTTGTATGAGGCCATGGATAGGACCAAGGAGGTGATGAAGGGTAGGTTAGAAAATGACAAAACGAGGTATCAACCATTATGGGACATAATTGATAGGAGATGGGATGGACAGATGCACTCTTCTCTTCATGTTGCAGGATACTTTTTCAATCCGTCATTTTTCTACACCATAAATTCACAGAGATTGATGTTGAGATCACACAAGGCTTGTTCAGGTGCATGGAAAAAATGTTTCAAAGCACAGAGAAATTGAAAGCTGCTATGTCAGAGCTGCAAATGTATAAGAAGGCAACATGTTTTCTTTCATCTAGGGCTGCTGAGGAAGGCAGAACAACCTTCCAACCAGGTAGACTTAATAAACTTTTGATAGTCCATTTATTTTGTAGACATGATCAAGAAATCTGTTAAGATTTGAAGATATTCTTACATGATATCATTTGCCCATAATGTGTTTTTCAGCTCAATGGTGGGAATGTTTTGGTCACGAATGCAAAAATCTCAGGTGGATGGCGATACGTATATTGACCCAGCTATGCAGCTCATCCGCCTGTGAGCATAATTGGAGTGCTTTTTAACACATACATTCCAAGAAACGCAACCGTCTAACACAAAAACAGATGAATGACTTGGTGTTTGTTCACCACAACCTTCGCTTGAAGCTGAAGAAAGCTCAAGGTAGGAGTTTTAATAACTTGCACTCCATTGAAGTTTTATTCACTGTGTTTTTCACTTGTAGGCAAAGACTAATTTATACATGGAAAAAAATAGGAAGTATTGAGGATGACTCCCCAATTGACCTTGACAAGATAGATCCAGAGTCTGTGTGGATTGCTGCGCCTCAAAGTGATGGTGATGATGATGATGATGATGATGATTATGTTGTTGTGCTTGAAGATCTTGAAATCATGAAAGAGGCCAATGTTTCACAAAGTATTATTGACGGAGTTAGGTCAGGGACTTTTCGAGGACAAGTGTAATGTCCCCGTTATTAAATAAATAAAATAAATTTGTATTTGGGTCTTGGTTGATTTAGCTTATCCCGGACCCATTTTTATGTTAATGTAGGGGTTAGTGTTGCCGTTTCGGCTTTATTTGTACACCTCCGGGGTTTTCCTGACTGGTATTTATGACCGGCCTCTAGGATGTATTTCTCAGGTTGAAGTTGGATATCTTATTATTATTGCGAATTCCGGTTGGAGTTCTGGTGTGCGCCACTTCGGAAGTGAAAGACCTTCCCTATTTGGCCTGTTGCAGTTTCGGTGGGATTTACCCTCACCCTACTCTGTTTATTTTTGCTTGTATCGGATCTGGCAAATCCG
>MU223538.1:844894-856426 GCA_018584345.1 Thuja plicata
CCGTACGGCCTGCCCCTTCCATCCGTACGGCCTGCACTCCATCCATACGGCCTGCTTCCTCCCTCCGTACGGCCTGCTCCTGCACTCCCTCCGTACGGCCTGCCTCCTCCATTCCTCCATCCGTACGGCCTGTGTAGACCATCCCATCCGTACGGCCTGATCCTCCCATATGCCTGGAGTTAGGAACATTACAACAAGCATCAGCAGGGCCTCCTGCCCCCTAGCATGCCATTGGCTACTTTTGAGTTTTTGGAACTTTGTACTTAGTTTATAGGTTGACTTTGTACAAAGTCACAAACTATGTTGTAATTGACTTATTGGCAATTGTCTCAATCTAGTTATCTTTTATGCTATTGTGGTATGTTTTATGCAATATAATCATCGATAAGTATATAAATGTTGAAAATCTATTCTCTACAATCTACTGGTCTAACTCTATATTTTATTTGCTCTCAATATATATATGATGTGGAAATGCCCTTTAATTTAAAAAAAAAGTAATTTTTTACTATTTTTCTTTAAGTTATTACGTTTTTTGTAAATCCGATTTTTTCTCGATTTTAAAAAAAATCCTACTCTTTTGGTTTGCCGATTTTTTCCCAAAACGATTTATGCTACTATGATCAAAACTAATCTTGACCCAACCATTCTCTGGTTTATCCCATTGAATCTCACTCTTGTCCCTAGTTGGTGGATCAACCCCCAAAGACCCATTAGTAGGTGATTGATACACCTTTATTATTTAATGCTACATTGGGAGATTAAAAAGGGAGGTGATTATTATTAAATAAAAGCAAAAAAAAAACACGAAAAATAGCAAAAAAGAAGAAAAGTGCTTTTTTGAAGAAACAATGAAAAAGAAAAGAATTTCCAAAAAAATAGCAAAAATGAAAAAGAGTGCTTTTAAAAAAAAGTGGCTAAAAATTAATAAAAGGAGGATTGGGAATCTAATTTGGACATGTTGAGTTTGATTTTGAGATTGCTTCTGTCTTGGAGGAGATTTTTTCTTCATTTTTGGTTTGTGAGGACAAAAACCTTTGTAGGCAACATTCTCTATGTTGTTGCGAGAAACAGTCTAGAGAATACTTGATTTCATTCAGAGGTGACGTTTGGGCATATTGGAGATTGCATATCAAAGTTTTTAGAGCTTATTGTATATTGGATTTAAAGAGAACAGATTTGGAGAAGATTGT
Source organism: Thuja plicata (assembly GCA_018584345.1). Lineage (NCBI taxonomy): Eukaryota > Viridiplantae > Streptophyta > Pinopsida > Cupressales > Cupressaceae > Thuja > Thuja plicata. The sequence goes on from MU223538.1 coordinate 846,088, forward strand.
AGAGGGTTTATCTCTATTTGTTGGTTTTATCTTCAACCTAGAGACGTACCACTTATTGAAGGACTGCATGAGGTTTCTAGGTCAGCCGTTGGGGTTTGTAAGAGTTGGAATCTACATTTATTGGAGTGTTTTCTGTTGTTTGTCATTTCCAAACCTAGCCGTCCATTCTGGAAGCATTTTGGCACCTTTGGAATGCATATTTTGTAAGCAGCTCTAGTTATTTATTGGTTGCATTTAATGGGTATGTGGGATTTTGATATTTTATGTCATTTTATGAACTGGACTGTCATTATATTTGAGAAATATTGAAAAATAAGATCTGGAATTTTTAGAAGTGTTATTTCTGAGTTTTGTTTATTCTTTTGAGTTTGTAAAGGTGCTGCAATATTATTTTTTTATCTGCACTATTATTGCCATTGTTTGTATTGCAAAAACTATTCAAACAAATCACACAATCAGAAGAACAAGAAAAAAATCAGATCACAGACATGACTGCATATTATAGGGTAGCAAAGCTCAAAATTTCCTGCCAGCCTGTTGGGCAAATTCAAAATGTGATTTTCTGATTTAAAATGATATCAAATGACAGATTGGAGTTGGCCAAAGTGCTTAATAGGACATGTAGTAAACTTAGTTTGGAATCACAAACAAGGAAAAATGTTTTCATCACTTTAATCCAATTAGAGGGATGTTTGACCTATGGTTCCCAAATTAACAGATTGGAAATCCTATGAGCTTGCCTACTCAATGCTTGGATTTTCCAACTAACTTGGCCAACGAACGGGAGTGATCGATTATGATCCTCCTCCCCTGCGCTTTAGGCTCTACAGAACCAAGGCGGGTGAGCCTATACCTTAACCTTAATTTGTTGGTTAGAGGCTTTTTATAGCAGATAAAAATGTGTATAGGACTTAAAGTGTTTTCTCAAGATGGCAAGTTGATTCTTGAATGAAATCTAATTGTATGTAGATTAAAATCCTGGGATGTTTGATTGCTTTAAATATATTGAGAGTTTTTAATAGCTTCAGATTAAAATTGCTTTGAGAGTGTTGACTCAACCAATATCCAAAACAATAGAAGACCAGTGCCTTATTTATTTTAGAATGATGCAATAATGTTTGAAATGGTTCTATCTATAACTTTATGAGACAGTTTTTAAACTTGTTCCTCAAACAAGACTATCAATTGAATGGCTTCTGTGTGCTCAAGTAATTTGAATTATTACTACAACTAGTCTTATTGATTTTAACTTCTACTTAGAAAGGCCAACAAGACAAAATTAATTTGACAACCAATCTTAATTCTGATGATGAAATTGTAGTATAATCAAAATACCATTCCACAAGACTGCATATCCAGCATCCACTTTCATGAAATAGATAACATAAAGAACGTATCAAATCATAATAGAAATTGCACACCTTTTGGACAAAGAAGCATCTAATATTATATTAGAAATGGATATGATTTTGTCCATCTGAATACAAATTCTAAAAATATGCTCTTCGTTTGTGCATCTTCAAATACATCGGTTCTAAAAAGGACAATTCTATATATCTTGTTCCCTTTTAAGACATCAAAATGATCCCCTTTATATAACAGAGGATTCAGTTTTGGTGAAAGGACATGCCCCTTCATCAAGAGTTACAACAACTACTTAACTGACTACTTAACAAATCAATTACAAAAACTAATTACCAAAAGATGACATTACAACAAAAGACTATAAAAGACATGAAGAAACAGGGATCAATCCCCAAGCAAGACGCCACATTTCCGTATGTGATCCAAATACTCCTTGGAAGCACAAGTGTCCGCATTATGGATTGTATCTTTGACAGTATTCTCCAGCATAATCAGGGGCTCCATCTGTGAAGTGGCTCCTTCGAAATCCAACCCATTGGCATGAACAACATTAAGGGTAGTTGCAAGGATACTTTGGCATTCCTCAATCCATTTATCTTTGTTTTTAAAATCTCCCTTCTGATTTGCCAGTTTAGGCAAGCCCTCTTTCACAACATCCTTGAATTCATCATACTCTGCTTCAAGGTCTTCAGTAAACTTTTCATGCTTTTCAATTACCTCATTCGTTTCTTCAATCTCCTTGGAATTTGCCCCACTTAAGTTCTTATCACAAAGTTTCAGATCCAATCTATTTTTGATTCTATTGTGGGTCATAAAATTTTCTACATTCTTCCTATATACATCCCGGAATTCCTCCAAACTGTCATTTAACCTCTCAAATCTCTTATGTAGCATGAAAGAAGCAGTATCAGCCCTGACAGTTTTCACTTGTTTAACCAATTTCTGATGCTCTTTATGCAACTCCTCATACTTCTTTTTCCATTTGGTATTATCTGGTGCTGTTAGCATGGGGACTGGCTGTCCAACCCTCTTGAACCCTTCCTCATACATTGCCTTGTATTGATCTCTTTCTCTAAGCACCCTTAAAATCTGAGCTCTATTGACCAAATGCCTTATCTACATCTATAATCTTTGGCCTTTTATTCGGTGGATACAATGCCCATAACAAAAGAGCTTCTTCATCTGGGTGATACCTTGATCCAATGTATATATCACTCACCCCCTCAATATCAAGTTTAAATTCTTTGTTATCAGAATGCAAGAAACTATCAAAAATTAATGAAGCACTAAGATCCCAACCAGGGAAGAGAATAACACTAGCCTCCATCAACAACTGCCGACCTCTTTGTGCAGTCATATTTTCAACTTCATAATCAATGTCCCCCTTAAGTTTCCTCAACAATTCTGCTTCATTTTCAGGTGTAATGTTTGGGATTGACTCTCTAAGTTTCTTACCCTTAACATTAAACACGAAGGATTTAAACTCTTTAGATTTCGCAAATACATCATCTGACACAAAGGAAGAGTATTCATCAAGCCTAGCATCCTTGTGTACCTCTAGTTTGGCTACAATCTTATCATCCTTCTCAGGTTCCACTTCCACATCTCCAGCCTGCAACCTAGAAATTGCATCCTGTTCATCAGGCTCATTTTCTCCTGATTCCTCTTGAGATTCCAACTGCATCAACTGCTGCACCTTTTCATCCAATTCTCTATTATATTCCTCAATCACTGCTTGGGCTTCATCTTCCTCTAAATTTCTGAAAATGTCCTCCATTGGTACAACATCATGAAGATAATCACCCAAACTCTATTTCTTCTTGTAGGAGTGGATATATCCTTTGGGATCGTATCCTTTCCTTGGGTAATGTTCTGTCAGATTGAATTCATCCAGTAATTTCTTCTGAATTACTTCATAGGCTTTTGTTGATACAATAGTAAAATCCCCAAAATTGGGAGTACCTGGCGAGAAATTCTGCTTATGCAAACCTCCAAAATGCTGAGCATTTGAGATGCTTAATTGCCTCACAATTTCTAAATATCCAATCCTATCTGGCACAATTTTAGGTAACATATATGGCGCTCCTTCAAAGCCGTAAATCCTGAAACATATGAAATCCAAATGGACGTACCAGTCTCCCCAATTGTGCTAGACAATTTTCCTTTCATCAAAATCCTTCGGTCTTAGAAATCTCTTGATTTCCATTGAAATTGACTTGTCATATGGATATCCATACATCTGGTAAATTGGTTTGACAAACCACTCCTCAAACTTTTTGTAATTTGATTTGGGATATCTGGAATCCCAAATGGAAGTCCATAATTGCACAGGCTGTTCATATCCTTCCCTGTTTCTGACATTCAACCTTAATTCCATAGGCCACATCCCTTTCACATATCCGTAAAACAAAACAATTTGCATTAACAAAGAATAATACATGAACCTTGGATATTCATTATCCCTAAGAGACAAAAACCCCTCGTGCAACTTTTCTACAACATAAACAACATAATCAAATGGCCGTGGCTCATACATCTGAATGTCTAAAGGCTAACACCATCGGCCCGGTGCTCATAAGGTCAGGTACATCCACATCTCCAACCCGTCCACAGGATAAATTAGTATACTGTAAATAAGCCCTGAATGGCGGTCCATCCTGTTGCGTGAGAGGGCTATTTTGTTCTTCCTCCTTTTCCCTGTGAACTGCTAGCTTCTAGCCATTGTACGTGGTATCCATCCTATTGAACTCCTCTTCTAGTTTTTTAGAAGACAAAGACATGCTATAATTCTGGTCTAGGTTAAAAACCTCATTTAAAGTTCCTATAGAGAAACATATAAAAACATTGCCATGAGGGTCTAGAATGCATCTCTTTTCTGAATTGTAGTTTCTCACTAGAATCTCCAATAATTTCATGTTCACAAAAACATTTGGCACGCTAACTTACCCAAATTCGTCATCCACGGGTGACAGAGTGGAGATGGTTTATTCCTCCTTAGATAGTGAAACAAAAACATTTCATATCCTCTGGTTTTTGTCCAAATGTCTCCTACAAATTTGAACTTATCTTCCAACTAGTCCCTCTCTGGCAAATGCTGTTTGGACCTCCGTGATTTAGGGTCAGGGGCTTGCATTTGGTCGATCATATCCTGATTCAATTTTTCGTGTCGTGGCATTCTCTCCTGTTTTCGTCTTCTTCACCTTCGAGTCCCCGCTTTTAGTTGGCCTCTTCTTCCCTGAAGCACTGGATGATTCCATGTCTGCAATTGAATTTACTCCTGGTAGCTTGTAAATTCCCTTCCTGCCAAGTTCTGCTTCGGATATATCAAAACACTTGAATGATGAATTGATCTTAACGATTTGTAAAAAAAGCAACTCATAAATTTGCCTCGTGTGATCTGGATTTACCCGATCAAAGCATTTATTAGAAATCCTTTGCCTTAGTTTTGAAATTCGTATTGACATGACAACGACTTCTCATCAACATAGGTTTCCCCGACAAATATTCCCTCTTGGCGCCATCGGTATACCATTTCTTTCCTCACTCCGAAACCCTTCTTTTTTTTATTTGCATAGGTTATACCGATTAGATCATCGGGGGTCAGCACAACTGTTAAATCACTACACCGATGGCAATAACTACATTGATGACTTTTATCGGTGAAGCTCTTACTGATCTACCACTGGATGCATCGGAATATGTTTGTTCGATAGCCTTTAGAGACTTATCATTATTTCATCCATTGGGAAAACAATTTCGTTCATAAGCCGATAGTTTTATTTCCTTGTGATCGACATGTATTGTATCGATAGCCTCATCGGCTATCGGCAAGACAAATAAATCCCTTCGCCGCTAGTGTATGTCTTGCCGATGGAGTTCATCGTTATTGTTATACCGATTTGTGGCTTTCCTTTTGCTTATTTAAAGCTATCGGCATAACTTTCGCCGATATGGTTTTTGCCTTAGTGCTGCACTTGTCAATCGGGGTATGTTATCCCGATCACATTTGTTACTTTGCTTATGTGCTATCATCAGGGTGACTATTGCCAATGACAAACTTCCATCGATATAGCCTTTGCCTTCTCATTCATACAAATGTTTATAATCTGGTTAATCATTTTTATATAAATTGAACAAAACCTCTTCTGCAAATAGGAGCTCATGTGCTCTTTGTTGTCCATTTCTTGGTAGTTGGCTTCATCTACTTTAATCTTTGAAGCATACATTTTGGCAAAATTTGTCAAAATGAAAGCCCACCCATGCAAACCAGTTGAGAAAGCAATTGTTCCTTTCCCTGGATAAACTTAGCAATCATCAAGAAGAAGATCCTCATAGGTAGCCATAATCTCATCTGCATTTTCAATCACTCTTAGAAATGTCTGATAAGCTTCTTCTCCTTCAACCTGCAGCTTAGAAAAACATCTATCCATCCTGCCTTATATCAGTGCAACCCTTAAGCTGGCCAGCCAATGGTAGATTTCCAGAGCCAAATCACAGATGGTTGGGGACTGATAATGCATGTTCCCTTTGACCTACACATAAAAAACCAGCAGTCACTATTCTCATGGTTTAACCAAGATGTTTACACAAGATAGTCACCTTCATGTATTAAGATTAAGGATAAGATATGAATATGCAAAATACTTCAATAAACAAGGCCTAAAAGACATTTCCAAGGATATAAACTAAATTGAAAAGTCATGTGCTAACATGACCATTGTAGAGCAATCACCTCTTGATTTGTTGCAGATTTCTTTTTCTCATACATTGATTACTTTTAGTCAACATAGGTGGTTGAGGCATTTAGGTGGTGAGATAAGGCTATTGGTTACTACTTGTTTGATGGAGATCATAAAAATCTTAGCACCTCAAGAACCTTACGAAGATAACACAATGGAGAAGGTACTTCAGCTAATCATTGATAGTTTCCAAGATCTTGGGGACATCAGGTTTCATCATTTCTCTAGAATGACTGCCATACTAAAAACATTTACGATAATTAGATTGAGTAATCATATGCTAGACTGATTGCATGATTTAATACATAGCATGTTTCAACATCTCTTTGTCACAATCAAGAAAGAACACAATGAAGTTGTTATTGCAGCCATGAAGACTATTATGGTTATGTCAATTAATGAGAGATGCTATTTTCTAGCCCCTTATGCATATGTTCATAGCTATTTCAAGGCAATAACAAGATGTTCTAAATCTGCTTATGAGTTGGTCAACAAGGTGCTCATACAAAGTGAGGGAAAGCTGAAAACCTTCTTGGATATTGAGGAGTTTAATGCAGCAAAAATTGATGGAGAGAATACCATGGAGCATGAATACCTTCTAGATGATTCTTTGGTTATGTGTGCAGCCACTAAGCAAGAGGAAGTGTGCAATAAAAGTGTCATAATAGCACTATTTGATCCAATTTCAGATTTTATCTAGTGATGCTACTGAGACTAATGATTTTTATGATGTATCTTGTTGATAAAGAGCATGGCGAAAACAAATTTTTAGAAGAAAGGGATCAAGAGAACAAATGTGATGATGATTTCAAATCAGCTTTGGATGATGGACATGTTGAAAACATGTATGATGATGTTTTCCAATCAATGAATGCTGATGATTCTCTATCTTACTCCAGTGATGATGCTTATGATGACTTAAGTACTTATGAGTCGGGGAGTAATTTATTACAGTGGCAACCAACCATGAGGAGTATAGTGAGCACATTTTTTCTGAACAAAGTAATAAACCCTTTAGCATTTGGGATCCAGATGTGATAGTACCTAAGTATGATGACGATCCAACACGGGAAGAGTTTTTGTTTGATCCTGATAATGTTTTGGTCTTAGAGCACAATGTTTGCATGGAGGATGGCATCAATGATGCTGTTGACAAAACTGATTAATCATTGCTTGTAGCTGATCTTGAGCATAGAGGTAATGGCCTTGTTGATTTGGATCCACAATTTGCTGTTGAAAATGATAAGGGAGAGGCTCAGGTGATTTGGGACAGCTATGGAGTTATTGCTGACAGGTATGACACATGGTCTAATTTTGGTATTCATCATTGCGACAGTTCTCTTGATTTGCATGAACATGGTTGGAAGAATCAATTTGTGGTGTTTGATGATAACCCATTGTTTGAGATGGGTGTTGAAAAGACATATGACCATCCACTTTTTGAGTTGGAAGATGGAACATCACTTGGTTCTAGCATTGCACTTAGTGTAAATAGCAAGTTGTGGGATCTGGGAGAAGATTCAGAATCTAAGTTGGGAGTATGGTTTTCAGCCTGCTCTTGATCTATGTTCACATTATTGGTTACCCTCCTGGGAGACCACCAGATTTGATGATACTTGGAGTTATGTTGAGCACTTTTCTACTCATATTGATGACCATTCTTGGTTGAGTATTTGTGCTCAGGATTCTCAACAAGAAGTGATGGAGATTATTTGGAGTCACAGTATTAACCTTAGGAGTGATAAGGATCAAAACTTCATAATTGATAGTGCTGTTCATTTCCTTACCAGCCATCTTGTGATTCCATTTGTTCATCTACAAATGGATTGGAGAGAGATTTTATGCAAGGATTGGAGGATTGAACGAATGGTCGATCTTGGGAGTGTTACTTGGCAAAGAATGGATTAGAATTTCAGTTGTGAGCTTGCTTTTTGGTTGCAGGTCAGTCACTACATTTTTTGGTTTTCTCTCATTCAAGGGAGTTGGCTCATTATTCTCTGGCAATGAAGTGATTTTTTTTAGTTGGATATTTCCTGGAAGTGGTTTCTATCCACTTCTGAGTTTATTTCATGCAACACAACGCTAAACACAAATGCTTATACTTGGGAATTCATTGGGTACTGTTATTTTCCCTTGTGTAGAGCACTCAAATCAGATTGTACTTCGCTGATTTCAGCTTTGAATATTAGCAATTATTGTACACTTAGGACCTCCCAAACTCAGATCTTGGGCTGCATAGGAGATGACTTTTTAGCTACTACCATATTCATATCTCCTATATTATCAATAGGTTTTCAGATTGATTACCGCTGCCCTTACATTTTCATGTTGGTTATGGAGACATCTTTTCATGAGCAGATGGTTGTTGAGCCTTGACAGGCTACAGGGTAGTTGGTTGTGAGAGTTCTTCCGGACGTAGTTAATTTTTTTGTTGCTTCCACTTTGGTAAGTGGCAGTCACTATAGATACTACATGGAGACGTTATGCATTCTTTCAGATGATGTTTGATTGATTGCAATAGCTTGGGTGTGTTGGTGTGTTCATAACCCTTCCTCTGACACTTGGAAGTTTAGTACAATGTTATGATTTCAGTTGGCAACCCCAGAGGCATTCCCTAGTTGGTAGATTGCAAAGTTGTGACAGTGATTGATTTGCTTCATTTTTGGGATGTCATTAGGGAATATCTTGAATTTATTTTTTTATGGGGGAGCAAATTCTTTTCTTTGTTGCCCAACATCGTGATTGGCAGTGAGTTTGTTGATGTTTTTTTCACTGAGATGCCTTGGCAAGATATATTACATACTATTGATTTCATCCCTCTCAAGTATTTCAATATGACTGTTGGTGATGTTTACTTATTGGAGTTTACGGAGACGAGAGTGTGGTTTGTGCATGTTGAGTTGACAATTTTAATTAGAGTAGCCTAGCATTAGCATAATTGTTCCCTTCTTAGATTAATTTGGAAACCTGGGATCGCATGGGTTTGTAGTTCAACAGTTGTGGTTAAGGGAGCCAATGTTGTCTCACTAGAGTTTATTGCTATGGTGCATTGGGTTGGTTCTTTCGGAGAGCAAACCTCTAAGGAGTTGATTGAGCTTACATGATATTTGATTGCTCTTCTTATCGGTGGTCACCAAGAGGTCCCTTGTGTTGGCACCCTATAGGACAATATTTTGAGGGGTTGGTGCTACCGATCTCTGAGGTTTACTTGGGACATGTTGTGAGGTTTTCACACCATCGCCGCATTGCAAATGGGGACCCCCTCTTTCTGCTTTGAGTAGTAGTGGTCTTAGGTAGTCTTTGTTGGTGGCACTTTTCAAGCCCCTAGGTCCACCAAGTGAGGTTTGAGTATTTTGGCATGCTGGGAAGTCATGTCTGTCTAGGATGTGGGCGAGAGCTAAGCTAGATCTATTATGGGGATGGAGTCGAAACCAAGTGATTTGTGATAAAACAAGTTAAAACCCTTTGAGAATCTTTTTTCCAGCTTCAGTTTGACCTTAGAAAGTCATGATGGATTGTTGGAGGTAACCCTGTTGAAGGCTTGCTGAATCCTGAAATTTGGCTAAGTCTGGAATTTTGCGAAACCCCCAAAATCTAGAATCTGCATCTTAACTCCAATGAAGCTGGAACCTATCTCAAACATCCTGAAAGTATTTATACAAATATTTTATATTTGTATAAATCCTCCCGCCCTTGAACTGGAAAATTGGCTAAGTACAAAACTACCCTGTCCCATGCCAGGGCGGATTCCGGCCTCCTACAGGACAGATTTTGTCATATGACCTTAAGATTTCTGCCCCTTGTTTTGAGTATAGAATGATGGATTGTGACCAAGGAAGTAGGAATGATGAGCAAGGAAGGTTTTGACCAAGGAAGTAGGTGCTTGAAGGAGAGCGAAGAGAAAGGTAAAGCTTGTCCTATACTTGGCCGGAATGCGACTAGGGATAGGACACAAATTGTCCCATACCAACAAGATTTCTGCCCTCCTTAAGCATGAGAACATCAGCTTGGACATAAGGAAGTTAGTTTTCATCAAGCTAAAGACTAGAGCAACCAAAGACGATGCAAGAGGGGGCAATTTAACCGAAGAGGGGGCTGGAGGAATTTTGCTCCAAATAGAAGATGATGATGACGAAGAAGAAGAATGTCAATAAATTATTAATCCATTAGTTGAACTTAAAACAACGATACTTGAACTGATGTAATGATTTAATTTTAATGTTTTGATTCTTGAA
>MU223538.1:866535-880146 GCA_018584345.1 Thuja plicata
CATCATTCAACTCCTCTAACTCATCTGAGTTCATCGGAACTATCCCTTGACTTACTATAAATAGTAAGTTCACACCAAAGACCCTCTAAACCCCTCGCCAAACCACGAGGATCGCAATAATGACCTGGCACCATCATTTCAATGACCTGCTGAAAAATGGGGACATAACAGGCTCTTTCTTTCTGCCGGTTTCTTTTTGACCTCCGTTTGCAGCAAGTCTCTTGTCCTGTCCAACAATTCTCCTCTTCTTAGATGTCCCATGGATCCGGATGATCTATCCCATTCCTCCTCAACATAGGTTGTTCTTGCTGTGGACTCTCTCTTCTTCCTTGCGCTTCCTTGGTGGAATTTAAAGGCACGATGCCCCACTTCTCTACATTTGAAACTCGTTCCCTGAAACGACCCTCAATTGTCCTTCTCTCATTCCTTCGGTACCCATCATCACGGGGGTATTCTTCTCCTACTCTCCAGTTGCAATATGAGTTATCCATTGATTTTCTTTCTTTCATTTAGTACCTCTGTTTCGTTCAGTACACGAGCCTTTCTCATTGCGTTGGATTTGACTATGATAAGGATAGTATGATTTATCCTTTACTTGTATTATTCAAGATCAAAGAATTATATTGATACAAATGTATCAACCAAGTTGCTATCTTTGATATCTTCTCGATGTATATGCAAATGAAATCCTGTTGATTGGCCTAATCGCTTATCATATGTATTTCTTATGAAGTGGCAGTTACTTAATAGTGGACGATCTATAATTATTGTTGTTTCTGATATTGCTTGATATGTTGTAATATCCCCTTTCTAGAATTCATGACATGGTGTGGCGTTAGCCTACCCATGGTCCTGTAGGCTAATCAAGATTCAAGACATTAAAGGGACTTATAGTTCGTTTGGCCTTGATAGTTTTAGTTGTAGACCATTTTGAGGGGTTTTGAGGCAGTTTTGGGCATACTATTTATAGTAAGTCATTCTGGGCATGACTGGACATCTAGTGGCTGTGACATGTCGATGGTAATTGTTTAAAATTGACAAGAAGTTTTATTTATCATTGATATGATTTATTGTGCGTTAATAAAATTATTTTATAAAGTTAAATTTAATTATTTAACTTTATTAATGCGTTGTCTATAGTTTGTGGAAAATATTTAAATTATATGGTCCCCTTTATTTTATAATACATTGGAGACATAAAAAAGTGTTGGGAGACTTGTGTTGAAGGAAAATCATGTTAAATGACATGGGAAATATTAAGGAAAAACAATTGCAATAAAATGGGGGCAAAAAAAGCAATCGTGAGAAAATAGGGGCAAAAAAGCAATATCCTAAAAAATAGTGAAGGGTAAAAATGTGATTTTGTTTATCCCACATTGACAAGGTGAGTGGATGAGCTCTTAGAAAGTGTTATAAAAGAGATTCAAGAGCTCTCTTTCAGCATGCTTGGAAATATATGAAATTTATGAAATTGTCTAGAGGACTTGTATTCTTGGGCTTGGAGGACGAAAATCCTCTTCGCTGACAATTTCGATGCTGTTGAGAGACACAGTCTGGAAATTTAGTTGTGAATCAATAAGGTAAATCTTCTGCACAAGAAGCTATTATTTGGAATTGCTCAAATTTCAATTAGAGAAATATTCAAGGGAACGATTTAGGAGATTGAAAAGCTGAAGATCAAGTAGTTTGTAATTGCTGGATAGTATCATAAGTTGGCTGTACCTAGGAGTCCATAACTATGGTTTATGTGAGACACATCATCCTGGGAAGTAGCCGTCTTAATCTGAGAATCATCTGCAACTGCCGAACCAGTCTTGGGAACTCCCTTAGGGCTTTAAATAGGTCTGGAATATACTAAGAAGAGGTGTACAGGTCTGAATACCCAAACTGTGATTTGTTATTGTTGAAAGGGAGTCGTCCAGGGTCTGTAATCATCTCAAGAGCTGTCGTAGGATCTGGAAGTGCATATTGCTGTCTATAATGGTTAGAGACTAATCTGAACTAGACCTTGAAGTGTCGTGTTGGACTGATAACAGCTACATGATCCTGTATATGACTGAGAAGAGTGCCGAATAAGTCTGCAATAGCACTGGGTGCTGTTCATGCTGAAAAGAGGGCCATCTGGGACTGCACAGAACTGGGATAGTGAACTTGGTGTGCTATTTATAATATTGCAAGTTGTGTATTGCAAACAAATAGTTGTAATCAATGATAAATCAATAACAATATATATCAGACTCAGAATATAAATTGAACTTCTATAATGCTGTTACAGTTGGTAAATTGTAATAGAAAGTTTGGTTTCATCTACAATTGCTGTTAGTAGTATTTTTGTTACTTGTTTAGTATGTTAGCTAGACTCAATATCTATTAAGCTATTGCAAACAATCCAAGGAAATTAAAAGAGCAAACACAAAAAAATAAATCAGAATAAGGGAGCCCCTTACATAAATATGCAAAGATGTCGCTGTTGTTTGGTCTGATAAGACCTCCCGATTTATCATGATCGCTTCTTTGATTCTGGTGCTTGTATTGGCGCTGTTTCTGTTTTGTAGTCGATGAAAGTATGCGTTTGAGCCTTGTTATGGGTGGTTGATAGCCACCCTTACTTGGCTGCTCTTTGCTCAATTTGAGGGATCCAATTCTGGATTAGAAACAAATAGAATGTTCTATATTCATGCCTTGAGTTCAATGTTTGATCTCCCTTTAGTACATCATGAAGGGAGATGAGTTTTGGGTTGTAACTCCCTAATATTTGAAGTAAATCTCACCCTTTAGTTAATGAGTAATTAAACCTTGGATATCGCCTAGTTTAACTAATATTATTTAATCTTTCTTTTACAAGGATATTGCAGCAATTATAATAATTGCTCTACCGTATCATGTTGTCTGCCTTTGTCTAATCGGTAGGTTTATTATAACATTACCTTGAGTCCGCGGTGATTCCTAGAAGTAGATAGTCGGTGAAGTGAAGTGTGTCATTTCTGAAATTAATGTTGGTTTTGGAGCAAGAGGAAATGGGAAGCTAGTCGCAGAAGTACGCTTGGGATGAGGGTTTGATGGGACATGGCAAGGAGGCCCAGGATTCTGAGGAAGATAGTGGGGAGAAAGACGAAGATGGTGCGGCTACCTTTGGATAGGGCCCTATATTGAAGGATGAGCCCGCGGGGCCTGTGGACCAAGCAAATTGCGGCCCGGATTGTGCCATCAAGAAACAAGGAGAAGCTAAAAGCTGGGGTCTGGTCTGGGAAGAGAAGGGATGTGATGTTTATAGAAAGTTTATAGTTTTTGTCTAAAATTGCTCCATTTTGTAGTTGGAGGCTGTCAAAACTATACTGCTCCATTTTGTAGGAGCCTATGTTAGTAGGAAGGTATGTTGGCTGTCAGGTGTTAATGGCATTTGCTTGGGGTGTGTCTGGGTTCTATGTTTATGGGTTTGTGGTAATACTGAGCCGGTCAAATGGTTCAATCGACAAATGATGTACTTTTTTGGATATGCTAATATATCGGGTGCAGCCCCAAATAAGTGCTATTTGCCTATAAAAAAAAGTGACTTACTAAATATTTGACACTTAGTGACTTTATAAATAATTAATTAAAGTTGTCTTTTAATGTACTTTTTTCGAACAACTTAAAATCAATCAATTAATTAATTAATTACTTTCCTGCATAACCATTGAGAGTACGAAACTAAAATCTGAGGGCGCCAACACACTCACAGGTTTAATGGGAAATCCAAAAAATGGGGACATTACATTTGTACTTGGTCTATCTTCTTCCCAAGGGGAGAAATGTTGTTTGTTGGCATTGGACTATGTTTTGTCTTCACACTCTCACCGTGTTTGCAAGATATGACACCTTGTTTGAGGGGGGGGGGGGGCTATATTGTCTCTCTTTTCCCTCTTATGGGGGGTCATTGATTGTATTTGTTATGTTTCTAGTCCTTGGGGGGAATTGTTGAGTCCTCCATGCATCATCCTTGTTTGTTTCTTTTCTCTCTTTTGGAGAGGAGTTTTGTCTCACTGGGTTTTCTCCTTTTTGCCATTTGTGAGAGATTTTCATTGTATGTGGATACCTAACATGGCCTAGTAGTTGAGACCCATAATCTTCTTCATCTTTGCATCATTTGTAATGTGTAAAATAATCTACTAGTCCCTTGCACTTAAGGGGGTTTTGGTGTGAATGAGGTATTTTATCCAAATAGTTCATTTGTGGGTTCTATTCACATACTTAAGTTTACTTAGGTCACAGGGAATCTTTCGTTAAGGTGTTAGTTGTCATTAGATCTTATCTTTATCTTTTGACATTTATTTTTAAGTTTCTAGGTTGTTTGATAATTTAACACTTTAGTTGTCTCATAACATAGGATTAAGACCATGTCATAATCTTGTCTAATTCTATGTCTCAACCTTGTCTTTATATGCAAGGCATCTCATTGTATATTTCATAGTCAATCAATCATTCAAGGATCCATAATTAAGCAAGCTATTCTTACCATTCTCTCTTGTGGAAGATATTTTGGTCTAGCAGCCGTTCCTAGGTTGTTAGATGTTCACCATTAACTCCTACACTTCTCACTCATCCTACCCAAGGCATTCATACTTTGTCTAGGAACACTGCTTATGTGTATATGCCACCTAAAAACAGTCATAGGCACCTGCTTTATGTCCCATCATTTGAAAGGCTCTTAACTCCCAGGCACACATATCTGTCGTTGTTCCTGATTGAAATGTTTTCATATGCTTGAAACATTCTGTATGACACATCTACCATTTAACTAGTCTCCAAACTGCTGCTCTAGGGGCTCAAGTCATGTACTTTTACCATTTAAACTCAGTTCATAACAGTCCAGGCACACTTTTTAGTCTCTCTTGCTACTAAAGGTTGATGAAACAAGTCTTAGGGGCACTCTATCACACTTGTTGTCTCTTGAATGCTTGTTATCAGTCATGTAGGCACCTATTTTAATCAATGCCACCACTTAAATTTCTCACCATCTTCTATGCATACTTTTAGGTTGATTCTATCACTTAAAACACACAAAAGTGATCTTTTTTGACTACTCATGCCACTTAAAAGGCTTATGTTTGACACTTAGCCACCTATTTTGGTTGCTGTTGTCTCTAAAAAGTTTCCTAGGTTTGCATCTTACCATATTTTAACAACCTAAAACATTTGATCGGACATGTTTGTCATGCTTCTATGTCATATTTGTCCATTTCTACCACCAAAAGGTTGGTTTTTCCTCTTGCAGGTACCCATTCTTGTTATCTATTCATCTAACTTTTGATAATTGGCTCCTAAACACTCATCAAGGCTCCTCTTGGTACCCAAATTCTGCCATGACTGATCAAGGCACTTCAACATACTCTGCTTGCTTCTACTAACACTTAGCTTAACTTACTTCCTCTTAGATTGTCCTTTGATTTTGATTGAGATTTGGAGGCGCCACCATAACCTTGGATTTCTCCAGGTTAATGCTTGCAAGGATGGGAAATTTCCCATTATCTCTCAAAATGAACTTAGATACCATACATCGTCCCAAACTAAAAACAGCCAGTTTTAATTGTGAAGTGACCTTTGTTTGCTGTATAATTTCAGGAGGACGCACTGATCTTCAACTGTATTTTGAAGTTTGTGCTTTTCATATGTATATATTTTGGTGGAAATAGTTTATAATAACTTTTTTGGTGGAAATAGTTTATAATAACTTTAAATTGTATGATTATAGTTGCAAGATAGTGTAGAAGATTGCTTAAAGGAACATAAATTTTTGTATATTATATAAAGGATCTGATGTTGATGTTGTATGATTGTATATAGACTATCCAAATGCAAAGACTACATATCTAGAAACAAAAAATTCATGTTAAGATTGTGGTATCTATTAATGGACAAAAAAGATGTAATAAATATATATTTTAGGTCAAGGTATATGTATTCCATATCAATGGACTTTCAGATCCAATTACAATTTCAAATGAGAGTAATTAATAAAGGTGGAACAAAGGATTGAGAAATGAGAAGACAGTTTATGCATGAATATAACTTTATATTTTCGTATGGCCTTTTTCTTGATTTCTTAAGGAAATTAAAATATCTTTCAATGAGTTTGTAAAGTCTCTATGCAGAAATCTTCCAGGTTTGTCCCTTAAAGGATTTCTAGCACCAGAGTTGGGCTTCCTAATTTCTCTTCAAACACTGTAAGTGCCTTTCACTTATTGGCTCTGAATGTGCATTTAATATTTGTACTGTTACGTTTTCAAGTAATGAACATGCGCATCACCCTTAAATTATTGGCATAGCAAGTTTCAAGTAAATTGGTAGTATGTGAATATTTTCAAGATTTTGGTTGACATGCAGGAACCTTCGAAGTAACAGTATCTTGGGTGCCATACCAAGACAACTTGGCAGGCTCAAAAATCTTGAAAATTTAGATCTGAGTCTCAATCAGCTTACGGGTGTTATTCCCAAAGAAATTGGAAATCTATCAAACATTGCAAAGATGTAAGTAAATCACAATTAATTATTAGGATTTGATTGATCATATTATCGGTTATTATTCTCTCTGCAGCAAACAAACTGCTTATCATTTACTTCTAAAATCCACTCGTATAAATTTAAATATTTCTCTGCAGTTTTTTGGAGGGAAATGACTTGGTAGGCAGTATTCCCCCAGAACTTGGCAATTTGGAGAAACTTCAGGAGTTGCATCTGCACAGAAACAGGTTTCAAGGAACCATTCTTGGTGATAATGAGTCGACGAATATTAATCCAAAGCCCCAGGGATTGTAAGTACATAGTGTCTTGATTTGAAGATTAAATTTAATGTAGTTGAGATGAATTAGGATGAACATGAAACGAAAAAAAATAATGTCAAAAGTGACCAAAAAATAGTTGACAAGACTTTTTATTTTGCAAGAACCTGCATGACTCATGTAGTAGTGCAATCCAGATACTTTCAACCTCTTACAATCCACATTTTGATATATCTCTATTACATGTGCACGAGTGACTCTCTAAAAGGGAGAGATTTATGAATGAGAAAATCATCACAATTGGCCACTGGAGATACCATCCGTAGGGAACGGGTGGATTTTATATGGGATTCTTCATGCAAGAAGCTTACTTGTAAGGTCCTCATTAGCTAATCTAATATCATGCTGCTTGTTTCTTCTAAGTCTACCTCTATTTATTCTTAATGGAAATATGTTTTTTCTTGGATGTGATGGGGATTGTCAAGTATATCGCTTACAATCTAAAGCATCTGTAAAAGAAAGAAAACACATATTGTGAATATTAAAACAATAAAATATAGTAAAACCCACAAATAGGGAATTCCACTATATGGTACTACCACAAAATACAAATCAATAGGTGTGCTTTTACTTGTGAATAAAATAATTATGTAGCCTTTATGAGAATGTTTTCTAAAGAAGAGTTATTGTCACAGAGAACAAGTGGTCTCTTGAGTGACGCTCAACTGCCCTTCTGTAGGATAGGCATTTGTGATTGTTGTGTTGCAGTTATTGTCTAAAAGTACTAAAAGCCAAACAAAGTAATTGCATTGAAAGTTACGACTACCAACTTAACAACTACTCTAATGCAAAACCTTTAGTAATTGTTAAGTGAGTTCTAACTCACAAATATACGAATGACCTATAAGACAACTTTTCAACAACGATTTAGAAGCAAAAAATGACTCATAAAATCACAAATGACATATAAGACAAAAATCTTCAACCATGATTTAGAAGCAAAAAATGCATAGTAAATTCTATTGAATGAATACTAAATTCCAAATCAATAAAAGAGAACCACAGCCAAATGTGAAGAGGACTCATTCATAATCTGTTATGATGTGTTTCATGAGAAAGTAAAGAGCTGACTATGGCTTCTACTCTAAGAATAGATTGCTTGCATGCAATGCAATGAAAGCTTTATTTCAAAATTCTATCCACTTATTTTAAATTCAAACTCAAACAACCTTAAGTTAAACTACTGGTAGAAATTTCTACAAACTGACACTAGAACTCACATCGCTTGCATGACAAAGAGATCCAAAAGTAGACTTCCAAAAATAACTGTTCAAAAAGCATATTGGGCTAAAATTAGATATTGCTAAAAACAGTGCAGGCTATAAATAGCTCTCACCAAAAATAGGCTTTGTAGAATATGTTTTTTTCTTTTCAAAATTGATGATAGCTAAAACAAGCACAAACTAATTTTAGCGCTGTTTGAAAATAAACTACTAATAGGTGGCTCTAGAGTTGATTCTGATGAAATTTTGATGAGGCTTTTCTTCTATTTGACCATTTCATGCTTTGAATCTAAACACTTTCGGCTGAACTCTTTGCATCAAACCTTTAACATAAAACTCACAACTTTGAATACTCAAGGAATCACTCAATGATGCTTTTGACATGTTCTTCATATCTGAAAATCCTACATACATATCATGAAAATCTGATTTTTATACTGAAATTCTGCAACCTCTTCAAAAAAGTAACTAAATTTAATGAAATGAAATATTTTGTTGGTGAAAGTTAAAGGACTATGATGAAATTACTGATTTGCAATGAAGGTAAAATTTTCGTAAAAACTGATATTTGATGCCTAAAACCCTACTGAAAATATGATAAACTCTTCTCTTCTACTCACAAGAATCCTGCTGTTTGGGTTTTCCGCTCTGCACTGCATTTTGTGTTTTTATTGTTTTTGGATTTTGCATTCTGCTGCTTATTAATAGTTGATTTGCTTTGTTTGGAAAGTTATGACTATTATGGAAAGGGGTGGTATTCTATTAATACCTTGTTCCATTGCTTTGAAAAACTAGTTGGCTCTATCAGTGGCAGACATCTATACATAGACACAGCTTTCAAATTGAAAATATCCATTCTCCTATTATTGATGCATGTCAATATAAACAGATTGCAGTTTTCCCTTATATATATATATATGAGCATGTGTCTATACATGTATTTGTGCTTTGTGATGAAATTTGTTCTATATGTTTATACGTGTGTACCTCTATAAACAACCACAACTTTGTTTTTTTGAAAACATCTCCTATATGAGTGTGCACATTACAGAGCATTTTGGAACTCATTAAACGGACACAATTTTCTATATTGAATTGCACAATTGTCTAAAGCAACTCAAGCTTGATTTTTGTACTTTGAAATTCATTTATATAGGTGCTCACCTATACAGAGGATTCAAACTTCAAAAATTTTCTTATTCGGGTTTGCACCAATGTATGCAAAGACCATTTTAAAGTTAGAAGATGCAATTCTTTGTTTAAGCATACAGTGTACCAATGATTTCTTGTCTAATTTGAAATATCGTCTTGCCTTTGCATAGGGACACACTTGTACAGGGCTTTTTATATTTTGATTTTTTGGTCTACAATCTACTTTAGTCAAGTGCACCCCAAAACAAGAAACTTTTGATTTTGAATTTGAAAACCTAATAAGTGATTCAAGGGCACCCTTATTAATGGGTTTTTGAATTTTGACTTTGCTCCTTTGGATTTCCTATAGAAAACTCTAACATAGAATGTGACATGATTGCAAGAACTAAACAACTAAGTCACATGCAAAGCTATATTATAGATGAAAAAATAATCTAATACAAAGCTTGACACTATCATTAATCTTCAATTTTTAATCAATGAAATCTCAAACACAATAACATAGACACATTAAAAGATGGAATCATATTTTGGTAGCATAAGTGTGGTGAAAAGTTTAAAACTATCATTAATTATGTCTTGTGCTCAGAGCCCTTATTTCCATAGAGGTTAGGGGATAGGAGATGGGGGCATGTTAGGGATGGGTATCAAGGATAGGTTCACCATGGCCCAAATTTGGGGATAACGGGGAATGGTGTTCCAAATATATAAGCTGCTTGAAAACTTAACTATCAAAATTTGTATAAGCAATAGAAATTGAAACTATAAATTGCTAAACACAATTCATTGAAAATGTTGAATATCATTAAATTACATCTTCAAAGTTTTGAACTAATGATTACATTCAAATATTATGTTGCACAGTATGCCCTTAGATCCCAGTCTTGTACTGAATTGGTTCGAGTACCATTCCCATGATAGAAGCATCTAGGTTGCAGCCTTTCTGCCCTAGGTGCTCTGAATATATATATATATATATATATATATATATATATATATATATGAGCATGTGTCTATACATGTATTTGTGCTTTGTGATGAAATTTGTTTAGTATGTTTATATGTGTGTACCTCTATAAACAACCACAACTTTGTTTTTTTGAAAACATCTCCTATATGAGTGTGCACATATGTAGCATTTTGGAACTCATTAAACTAACACAATTTTCTATATTGAATCACACAATTGTCTAAAGCAACTCAAGCTTGATTTTTGTACTTTGAAATTCATTTATATAGGTGCTCACCTATACAGAGGATTCAAACTTCGAAAATTTTCTTATTCGGGTTTTCTCCAATGTATGCAAAGATCATTTTGATGTTAGAAGATGCAATTCTTTGTTTAAGCATGCAGTGTACCAATGATTTCTTGTCTAATTTGAAATATCGTCTTGCCTTTGCATAGGGACACACTTGTACAAGGCTTTATTTATTTTGATTTTTTGGTCTACAATCTACTTTAGTCAGGTGCACCCCATAACAAGCAACTTTTGATTTTGAATTTGAAAACCTAATAATTCATTCAAGGGCACCCTTATTATGGGTTTTTGAATTTTGACTTTGCTCCTTTGGATTTCCTATAGAAAACTCTAACAAAGAATGTGACATGATTGCATGAACTAAACAACTAAGTCACATGCAAAGCTATTTTATAGATGAAAAAATAATCCTAATACAAAGCTTGACACTACATTAATATTCAATTTTTAATCAATGAAATCACAAACACAATAACAGACACATTAAAAGATGGAATCATATTTTGGTAGTATAAGTGTAGTGAAAATTTTAAAACTATCATTAATTATGTCTTGTGCTCAAAGCCCTTATTTCCCTAGAGGTTAGGGGATAGGAGATGGGGGCATGTTAGGGATGGGTTTCAAGGATAGGTTGACCATGGCCCAAATTTGGAGATGACGGGGAATGGTGTTCCAAATATAATAAAGTGCTTGAAAAATTAACTATCAAAATTTGTATAAGCAATAGCAATTGAAACTATAAATTGCTAAACACAATTCATTGAGAATGTTGAATATCATTAAATTACATCTTCAAAGTTTTGATCTAATGATTACATTCAAATATTATGGTGCATGGTATGCTCTTAGATCCCAGTCTTGTACTGAATTAGTTCACCATTCCCATGAGAGAAGCATCTAGGTTGCAGCCTTCCTGCCCTAGGTGCTCTGAGTTGCAGCAACAACAACAATTGTGATTTTTGAAAAATGTCAAAATCTAAAATTTAAAATACTTTTTAAACATTATAACATAAAAAAACAAAAAAATGTCTAAAATCTCAAAATGTGTCCATTCTAAGAATCGTTTCACAAAAAAACCATTCATTGTTTTACCATTTGTGCATTTGGAAGATTGTTGGTATTTTTTCAAAGGAGAAGAATTTCAAAGTGTCGAGGGGAGGAATCTAGAATGCACAAAGGACATCTATGGATCTATGGTAAGTAGTTTGATGATATTTTTTCAGATGTTTAACAAATATTCATTTTTGTTTTAGAAGAAAACAAAATAAAGGTTTTTTAAAAATGTTTTTTGGTGTTTGTTTTGATGTTTATTACTTTAATTAGTTTATACATATTGTAGGATTGCTTTTTTATTTAATTTAAAATTTTATAATTTCTTATAATAACAATCTATTTGATATGACAATCAATTCAAGTTTAGTGGACCTTGTAAGAAATAAACAATACAAATTTGATCAAGCATCTTCTCTATGGAAATATTTTACAATGCTTGAAAAACTGCCAAGTAATGGGGCTTTTAACTAGAATCCTAATGAGTGCAAGACCCAATATAAGATCTAATCTCACTTATGTGCTATTAGTAGGCATGGAATTAGAACATGTGAAGTATCCAACAAGTAGTCTAAAGAAAAAATTATGGTATTCATTAGTGAATTAGAAGAAGTTGATGCTACGACTGAGAGAAAAATTAAAATGTCATCCTTCAACGAAGAAAACATTATTGAAGCCACCTATAAATTCTCCCTCAATAATGAGCTCTCAACACCCTCTCTTGGAGACAATGTCTATCTAAGAAGAAGATCCATATCCTTCCCACAAAATAGGCCCATTGAACAAGGTATTTTAGAATGAAGCAAAATATATTATAGGTAAAAAGTTTGTGCATTGCATTCATACAAATGCTCTTCCTTTAAACTTGATGCGATCACTATATCGACGAGAGGTGGTGACAACATTTAATAATACACCCTCTAGTTACATAGGTTTCAGGTATCAAAAAGTGCACGTCACTTAATTGGTAAAAGGGTTTTATTTGTAGAGGCATCACTAAAACTAGCAAGAGATTTGTGGATTGAAACAAGAGTGTCCTTTGTTACTAATGGATGGAAAGATTGTGAAAACCAATCTTTAGTAAATGGTATTGTGATATCCCTAAAAGGAGTAATGTTTTTGAAGGAAATTGATTGTGAAGGGCAAGTCAAGGATGCAAAATTCATTTCAAAAACCTTCATTTAGTCCTTAGAGATGGTGGGTGCCAATAATATTGTCCAAGTCAATATGAGGAATGCGAAAAAATTGCAAGGCAATATTTGCTTTGATTGAGGAAAGGTATGTGTTGTGTTAAGTTTTAGGATCACTGCAAATGTAATAGCACTCTCTATATTGTCTGTGTGTTTCAAATACAACAATCTCTCTTGCATTTATATTGAGGATGAGGCAAGGAGAGACATGTCCCATGAAGGGACATGTCTATTCATTATTATGTGATTATTATAATGATGATTGATTATGTAACTATGCCTTTAGAGAGGCATGTCCTTTAAAGGACATGCCTCTTCCCATAAATTATAATTTAATCAATCTTATAATGTTTCATCAATCAATTATTAATTTAGAATAATATAATAGATTAATATTGAATATTAAATTTCATATGATTAATAATAATATAACATATATATTATATTATTATTAATCAACATATATTATATGTATTCTAAATGATCATACGACTGAAGCTACAAACACTAACGCTCCCTCTTTGCTAGGGAGGATGATTAAACATAATGTCTAGTGGTCTTCCGTGCCAACACTTATGACCCTCACCATAGATATACAAAACATCAACACTCCCTCTTAGCCAAAGAAGATAAAATCCATCAAGATGCAAATCTCAATAAGTTCATTAATTTTGAAAGAGAGGAGATATCGCCTCACTGTGATATCAGGAGATATAGTATATGCGGGAATATCAAGTCACATGATATTCACCATAACTCAAAAATATCCTATAGGTAATGTGCACATGTACACTCAATAATACTTACCATAGGAACATTTATCATCTATCATGATCTGTTTCAGCCATCACAAGATGTCTATCACAATAGAAGGCCATGGTCTGTTTAAGGGACTTAATCCACCATGCAAGATATCATC
>MU223538.1:907458-927364 GCA_018584345.1 Thuja plicata
TTACCGGTCCCAAGTGGTTTTTCCCTTAACAGGGTTTCCACGTTAAAAATCCATGTGTCAATGTGTTTATGAGTCATTACTTTAGTGTTTTGCATTACACATAACTAATCTGGATTGATCGGTATACTCTACGTAATTTATTGTTTTTCGTTAAATGAAAGACTGCTATTCGGTAAACTAAAAGAATGAGGTTTAACAGAGCACTCCGAGCAGTAGTAATTTGATAAGTATATTTGAAGGCATTCATCTTATAGGACTAAAGATAACTAGAGGCTTAATATTATGGTACTAAGTTTTTGGGTTGATTTATTGGAAAATTTCTAAGGCCACTGATTCACACCCCCCTCTCAGTTATTTCTAACACATGCAACTACAAGGAGAAACTTCCTTTTATACAAGTTACAAACATTATTTCTTGGGGTCGGCCATTATAGGACTTCTATAAAAAAATAAATACATAAACCCAAGTGAGGATACACACGACATCCTTATCCATATTACACCAATTACAAATCATAAATCAGTCGGCCACAACATTAATTTGATCACAATTATCCAAGAATACATTACTATTCCTGGGTCGGCTTCCAAATAAATATTCGCTGGCAATCACTTCATAGATGACGTCGGCAAACGCACAAACACTTTGCAATCACACAGTAGCCTCTACAACGTGTCTTCTAACATTCCCTAAGCTTGCATGCAGTAAACCATCGTCACACTTATGTTAAGCTCCAAACATTGAGACCAACTCTGTGAGTTTCCCAATCACTGGCCCTGCAGCCAGTCTTCACCAATTCCTTCATAACTTGAACAAATGACCATATAAACCTCTGTGATCATAACTTGACGTAGTAGACATATCCTAAAACACACATCTCAGCTCGTAGGAGCTAAGTCTCCATATATAGTCCGTACCGCTCTTTGTAACCTGTCAGTATCCTCTTTTCTGCAGTTCCTGGTCCTTCATAACTGAATATATGTTGACATCAATGACAAAATAATTGAATGCCAACACAACATTGCAACAATTCCAACACA
Organism: Thuja plicata; assembly: GCA_018584345.1. Lineage (NCBI taxonomy): Eukaryota > Viridiplantae > Streptophyta > Pinopsida > Cupressales > Cupressaceae > Thuja > Thuja plicata. Next base: position 908,500 of record MU223538.1, read on the forward strand.
TCATACATCTGCGAGTCAGAATTCACATACATGCTGGCACCAATAGATCAGACATATTGGCACTAGCAAACCAAATATACAAGCGTTTGCATCTCGAGCATATAGACATCTGCACATTGGGTATCCTGTCATCAACACATTAGACATATTGGTATGATGCAGGGGCATAAATCTCTTCAATTTTGGTTTGCTCTTGTACAGTTTTGGTAGATTTAGTAAGCATTGTTTTGGTTTGGTGCTAAGTAGTTGTCTATATGTGCTGACACATTATTTCTGGGTTGACTTCAAAATGCATTCCAACTTCCTATTTCAAGTGCTCGTTGAATACAGATTTCCTGTCTATACAACAACAAGAAAATAGACAGACTGTTGGAAGTTTAACGACCACCGACAGTTGTGTGTTCGTTGTTGGAAATTAAATGGTTTCTCATCTGCCTCCTCGGTGGATATTAAGGAAGTTTGATAGATTTGTGAGGTTGGTTGGGTTTCAGTTGAGCAGAAGGGGGAAACATTGTTCGAAGGGAAAAGCCGCCTGTCCGAGTAGAAGGATATGCATGACGATAGTGAATACAGAGATTGATGTGTCAAGTAGAGTTGTATGTTTGTATGATTGTGTATTGGTGGAACAAAAATTTGATTCCTAAGGAGGGGATTGAGACATTGTGAAGTTTTGATGATTGTATCTTTGAAGATTTGGCTGTCAATAAAATCTTTGTTTAATTTTTGAACTGTCATACTATCATCTTTTCTATTTGTTTCTCTTTCTTTGTGTGTTTCTATCACTCTGTTGTCATGAGGGTTGCCTCATATTGGTATTGGGTGCCATCATATTGGTATTAGAGCCTAAAGAGCTTGGGTGTTTAAGGAATAAACAATATGTCTCCAAGAAGAGTGAATAGGGGAGGAGGTAGAAGAGTTTAGGATGAGGGGATGTTTGAAATGACGCAAACTATTATGACAAGGTTGGATGCTATAGAGCGGTCCCAAAGAAGAGGTGTGATAACTGATGAGGACAATGACATAGAAGAAGAGGAACCACAAGTGAATGATGGGGTTATTGCAGAACCGGTTGGAGAGGATGAGAGATTAATAAGGGCAATTATAAGTGTGGGAGCCAAACTCAAGGTAGAGATTTTTATGTATTTTGGAAGCCTCAATGGAGAGGAACTTCTTGATTGGATTCATGAGCTTGATACATATTTTGTGTTCGAAGGAGTGGCAGAAGAAAAGAGAGTCAAGTTTTCCTGTACAAGACTCAAAGGCCACGTTGCAATTTGGTGGGACTATGTGCAATTGGAGAGACAAAAGAAGAATTTGGAAAAGATTAAGTCTTGGGATCAGATGGTTGCTAAGTTGAAGGCCAAGTTCCCTCCAAGTGGCCATCAAACTAATCTTTTCAAAAGATTGCAGAACCTAGAACAAAAATATTTGTTAGTCAAAGGCTATAGTGAAGAGTTTTATAAGTTTGTGATTAGATTTGATTATAGCGAAGAAGACACAGAGAAAGTAGCAAGGTACTTGAATGGGTTGAAGTTTAGTTTGCTGGACGAGATGAGTCTTATGTTCCCTAGAAGTCTGGAAGAGGCTTATCAGCTGGGCCTCAAGGTCCTCAAGGCAGAGGAGAATCTCATGAGGAAGCAAAATCAACAAGAAAGGAAGAGAGAAAGAGGATTTAGAGGTAGAAGACAATGGACTGGAAGGGTTCAACAACCTCATAAGGAAGAAAGGCTGGAAGTTCCAGTGGAATGGCAAATAATGAAAGAGGAGAATATCAAAATAAGGGAGGAAGATCATATGATAGAGGAGGATTTGTTGGTAAATTCTATAAGTGTAATCAATATGCTGGTCACAAAAGTTGGGATTGTCCAGAATCTTCACAAGGAGTGTGTGCTAAGTCTGAAAGGAGCAATCAAATTCACCTGCTCACCATAGTGATGAACCAAAATTAGGGGACTCTTTATTGATCAAAATGGTATTGTTGAAACCACCAAAGGAAAGCCAAGAACTAGTCCAAAGAAGAGTGCTGTTTAAAACCAAATGTAAGTCAAAAGGTAAGTGCTGCAAATTGATCTTTGATAGTACGGATAATCTTGTAGCAACGAAGATGGTCAACAAGCTAGGCCTCAAGAACTACACCATATGAAGTCTTTTGGTTGCGAAAAGGGCACCAATTATTGGTTGATGAACAAGCTCTTGTTGAATTTCATATTGGTAGCTATAAGGATAGTGTGTTATGTGATGTAATGCCAATGGGTGTATGCCATGTTTTTCTTGGAAGACCTTGGCAATTAGATGGGAAGGTGGTGCTTGACAGAAGAGACAATACTTATATCTTTGAGAAGGACAGGGTTAAGCATACCTTGATGCTAATACAAGAACAAGTAGGGGATAACATAAGAAATGGTAGTAGCAGAAAAATCATGTTGGTGAGTGGAAAAGAATTCATTTATGCCTTGAAATATGAGGAGTTGGGTTATGCTTTGGTACTCAAGCCCAAGACTGTCCTTACTTCAATAAAGGTGGAGAAATTGCCTAAAGAAATACAAGGAATTTTGGAGGAGTACAAAGACATTGTGTCAGAGAGATGCCGGATGCATTGCAACCTATGAGAAGCATAAGTCTTCGCATGGATTTGATACCTAGAGCTAGCCTTCCAAATAAAGTTGCATATAAATTAACTCCCAAAGAGAATGAGAAGATTAGGAGGCAAGTCAAACTACTCAAGAGAGGTTTGATTAGGGAAAGTCTTAGCCCTTGTGCTGTTCCTGCTATCTTAGTACCTAAGAAAGGAGGTGAGTGGAGGATGTGTATGGTTTCTATGGCTATTAATAAGATAACTATTAAATAGATTTCCTATTACTAGAATTGAAGATCTAATGGATTGTTTGAGTGGCTCAATGTATTTGTCTAAGATAGATCTAAAAAGTGGTTACCATCAGATCAGGATCAGACCTGGAGATGAGTGAAAAACAACGTTCAAGACTAGTGATGGACTTTATGAGTGGCTGGTTATACCATTCGGACTTTCTGATGCACCCAGTACTTTTATGAGGCTCATGAATGAGGTTTTGCAACCATTCCTTGGAAAGTTTGTGATCGTGCATCTTGATAACATTTTGGTGTTTAGTAGGTCAAAGGAGGAACATTTGGAGCATTTAAGGATGGTGATGAAAAGGTTGCATGAGTAAAAGTTGAAGATCAATCTTAAGAAATGTGTGTTTTTGTAGACCGAACTGATTTACTTGTGTTTATGGTGTCCAAAGATGGATTAAATATAGATAGAGAAAAGGTCCAAGCCATTCTTGATTGGCTAACACCTAGAATTTCAATGGAGGTAAGGAGTTTCCATGGTCTTGCTAGCTTTTACCGAAATTTTATAAATAATTTCAGTCATGTTGTTGCTCCCATTCTTGAAATCATTAAGGGAAACAAGAGGCAATTTGAATGGACCCAAGAAGCTAGGAAGAGCTTCAGATTTTCGAAACAAAAGGTGAGTTAGCAGCTTATCCTTGCTTTGATTTGATAAGGTGTTTCAAGTAGAGTGTGATGCTAGTGGTTTAGCTATTGGGGCTGTTCTTAGTCAAGAGCGGAAACCAATGGCTTACTTTAGTGACAAATTGAATGATGCAACAAAGAAGTATCCCGCTTATGATTTTGAGTTCTATGCTTTGCTTCAATCATTGAAAAAGTGGAGGCAGTACTTGCTGCCCAAGGAGTTTGTGGTGCTTATAGATAATCATGCGTTGCAATTCATTAACAACCAACATAAGTTAAATCAAAGGCATGCTAAATGGGTAGACTATCTCCAAAGCTTTAACTTTTTATTGAAGCATAAAAGTAGACAAATAAATAAGGTTGCTAATGCATTAAGTAGGAAGCCTTTATTGTTACAAGAAATTCAAACTAATAGCGTAGGTTTTGAAAGCTTGGAGTTATATGCAGATGATGCAGATTTCAAGGAGGCATTTGAAGCTTGCAGCAGTCCTATTAGCAGGGATAGAGGCCCATGGATGGATTACATGTTACAGGAAGGTTTGTTGTTCAAAGGGAACAAATTATGCATACTAAGAGGCTCCATGAGTGACAATATGTTGAAGGAAAATTTTTGTGGCAGTCTTGCTGGTCATTTTGGATAGGATAAAACTTATATGCAGTTAAGCACTCATTACTATTGGCCAAGAACGCAAACAGATATCAAGAGGTATGTGAAAAAATGTAGAGTTTGTTAGTTTGCAAAGGGAAGAAGTCAAAATGTAGGTTTGTATCAACCACTGCTAGTTCCATCTAGGCCTTGGGACTCGGTAAGTATGGATTTTGTTTTGGGTTTGCCTCGAACTCAATGGAGCAATGATTCAATATTTGTAGTTGTGGATAGATTTTAAAAAATGGTTCATTTCATACCATCCAAGAAAACTGGTGATGCTACCAATATTGCTAATTTGTTCTTCAAAGAGGTGGTAAAATTGCATGGAATTCCACGAAGTATTATATCTGATCAGGATTCAAAGTTCGTGGGACATTTTTGGAGGACACTTTGGAAGAAATTGGGCACAAATCTGAGTTTTAGTTCAGCCTATCATCCCCAAACAGAGGTGGTTAATCAAAGTCTTGGTGATATGTTGAGATGAGTTACTAGGAAAACACCTGGTAATGGAGATTTGGCATTAGCACAAGCATAGTTCGCCTATAATGATTCTCCAAACAGAAGTGTGGGGGTAAGTCCATTTTATATTGTATATGGTATGCATCTATGGGGTGTGTTTGAACTTCAGAATCTTGGTGAGATGGAAAGGAGAAGTGAAGATGGAGAGGACTTTGCTAAAGTCATCCATTATCTCCATGAGGTGAAAAGGAATATAGATTCAAACAATCAACAATACAAGTAGTGTTCTGATAAGAAGCAGAGAGATCCATTTTTAGGTGGGAGACATTGTTTTGGCTCACCTTAGGAAAGAGAAATTTCCTAAAGGGGGCTTACAATAAACTGAAAATGAAAAACGTTGGTCCCTGCAAGATTCTTAGAAGATTTTCAGCCAATGCCTATGAATAGCCCTTGCATTAGGCCTTGGCATTTCGTGCATCTTTAATGTAGCAAACTTGTATCCATATAAAGGAGGTGTGGAGGAAGGTACAACAGAGGCATGAGTATCAGTCAGTAAGGAACAGCAAGGAAGTACACCTGCTCTGCAAGACATAGAATGCATTTTGGATAGACACTTGGTAAAGAAGGCCCGTAAGCATCAATACTTCACGTATTTAGGGAACTAGAGAGATCATCCTCTTGAGGATGCTTTTTGGCTAACCGAACCTGAAACCATTAAGTTGGGTCATTCTGTTGAAGACCTCATGAGCCGGAGCTCATGACTTCTTTTTGCTTGCCTTGGGAGTCTGGTGTAGGGGCATCACTCTCTTCAGTTTTGGTTGGCTCTTGTATAGTTGTGTAGATTTAGTAAGCCTAGTTTTGGTTTAGTGTGAAGTAGTTGTCTGTTTGTGCCAACACATTCTTTCTGGGTTGACTTCAAAATGCATTCCAACTTCCTATTTCAAGTGCTCGCTGGGTATAGATTTCCTATCTATACAACAACAGGAAGACAGACAAATCATTGGAAGTTTAACGACCACCAACAGTTGTGTGTTTGTTGCTGGAAGTTAAACAATTTCCCATCTGCCTTCTCGGTGGATATAAGGGAAGTTTGATGGATTTGTGAGGTTGGTTGGGTTTCGGTCAAGCAGAAAGGAGAAAACATTGTTCAAAGCAAAAATCCGTCTTTCAGAGAAGGATATGCAGGCCCATAGTGAATACAGAGATTGATGTGTCAAGCAGAGTTGTATGTTTGTAAGAGTATGTATTGGTGTGAATAAAAATCTGATTCCTAAGGGGGGGATCGAGACATTGTGAAGTTTTGATGATTGTGTCTGAAGATTTGGCTATCAATAAAATCTCTGTTTAATTTTTGAACTGTCATACTACTGTCTTTTCTGTTCTTTTCTCTTTCTTTGTGAGTTTTCGTCACTTTGTTGTCAGGAGGGTTGCCTCATACATATCGGCGACAACAGAGACTAGTAACAACAATGATATATATATTGGCCATGGTAATGATACTGGCATCAATATATATATATATATATATATATATATTGCAACCACATATACCTGCGTTAGTGGTGATATTATATCGCAATCACAACATAAACAATATATACATTGGCAACAATAGCGATATCAATAATAACAATAGTACCATACATCTCTGCAATAGCCACAATATAATATTATACTTGTGGCATATACATTTGAAGTGTCATATCATACCCACAGCATATATCAACGATATTATACTTTGCGGGAGCAGTGATACATACATCTGCAGTGTCACGTCATATTTGCGACATATATTAGCGATATCATACTTTGTGGGAGCAGTGATACATACATCTGCAGTGTCACATCATACCCACGGCATATATCATCGACATCATACTTTGTGGGAGCTGTGATACATACATCTACATCATACATCTGCCAATCAGCAGTGATATACATTCTAACACCAGCAGATCAGACATTTTGGCACCAACAAACCAAACATACAGACATCTGCATCTCGAGCATACAGACATCTGCACATTGGTATCCTGCCATCAGCACATCAGACATACTGGTATCATTATTCTGCCACTCCCAATGCAGAATAATTATTAGAAGGCTAAGCTGCAAGATTTCTGGAGCTTTGCCATGATTGTAACGGCAAATGTAATTGTTTGAACATTAATTGGAATCGCAGATTTCTGGTCTGTCTTTGTCTATCTTGTCTATCTTTGTTTTTTGTATGCTTGGGATATTTTACATAAGAAACTTGATATGAGGGGTTGATGAGGAATTGGGATCTAACTTTTGAGCGTGTTGAATTAGACGTTATTGTTGCACAACTTACTACAAAATTTCTTTAGATGAGGTTACCTTGTATAATATATGGCTAGTGGAAAAGGAATTGTAACATATTGTGGTTCAAGTGTAATTGAACCAAATGTTAGACTTTGATGCTTTTGATGAAGAGCAATATGAAGATTATTAAATATTGATTGTATTTTTCATTGTGTATTGACTTTTGACAAATCATTGAATTACGAATTTATGAATATTTTCTTTTTGGCAAATTATGAGGTATTTAAATATTTTTATTGACAATTATTTGTATGTGTTTTATATTATATAATTTTAATTTTTTTTAACAAATTACACACAAATACACACATTTTCGTACCACTGTATTGGGTTCCGATAGCTAAACACGCACCCATATTGGAATAGGTAACTTAGCTTCCAATTAACTATATTCCATATTTATAAAAAGTCAGATGCTTTACCAGCTTGGTGCCGTTTGATCATTTGGTCTTGATATACCTATTGATTGTTTTTATGCTTGTTTTTATGAACCTTCTAATTGAAAAACAGTCAGAAGTCTCAACCCAAAATTAGGGGGATGCTCTAGGGATATAGGGACGAGGACAAAAGATACCCCCATTGTTCAATAAAAAAATTAAAAATGGGGACATCCCAGCGATGCCCCCTCTGCAAGAGGAACGTCCTCTAAAAATGTCCCCCATTCGGGAGTGCCAAGCCATCCCAAGAATTTCTTGATCTCTAACTCTTTTGCAATCAAAATAAAAAGAAATGCAGCTAGACTAGAGTGATATTGTTAGGGCATGCTATGGGAGGAAGAGTAGTTTCTTTGTTTTGTTCAGTTGAGACGGCTTTGAGATCTAAGTATTGCAATCCAAGCTCTCTAGATTCAATTTGCACCTTATGCACCTAGTTTTTTTATAAAATTTGCCATACCTAAAAAGAAACACTAGAATTTTATTCTTGCAATGTACCTGCAAGTAATCTCTATTTTTCATATCTCCACATACGATTTACCATCTCTTTCCTTTTAAACTTTGGAGGTTTGTGTGTTGTTGGATGAGATGCCATATTATTAAAATCTATGGTCTGTGATATATAGCAGCAAAAACCTGTGTGGAATAACACAGAAAACCAAAAGATTTTTTATTATTTATTTATTATGATTAAGTCAGGAGAAGATCAGCAAAAAATTTAGTTAGGGCTGAAGGAAAAATGTTGGAAAACTAAGAAAATCCCTAACCCTGATCCAGAAACCATTTTTCGACCAAAAATTGCAGTTTAATCACAAAGAAAGCACAGTTTTTTGCTTAAAAGATTGGTGTGATCAATTTTATTCAGAAACTTGCAATTTTTGAGCTATTAATGACCCTAGTGCCTCCACAATTTGTAAGTGTTGGTTTGGTTCTTGACAAATTACATTTTTGGTGCCAGCAAGATTATGATTAATGAATAATTCAGTAAGTTGTAATCCTGCGTAACCATTTGAGTAGTTGTGAATACTTCTACTTGCACTTTTTTCTAGGAGGTAATAATTACTAACGTTGAGATATATCATATGCATTGTTGTCGACAAGAATTTTCATGCATACCTTACTGCTTGATTATATTTCATGCAGTACACTTATGTCTTTTACTGATTTCAATGAGATGTATTTTGTTTTGAAAGATAAAGTCTTGGAATCACAAACGACCTCAAGCAACATGGCAAGAAAAAATGTTAAAGTTCTAAATGATTCTTGTGCATGAAATGTTGCAGCTTTTGATATTCTTACATGGTTTTCATGGAATTTCTGTAGATGAGCTTTTTTTCTGAATAAGAACGTATGCAATCTTACAAAGCTATTAACAATGTTTTCAAATACTTTTGTTAGGTATGGAATGCAAGGGAGAAATTCTAGTCTCTGCAATTTAAAGCAATTGAAGGATGCAAATTTCTCTCATAACTTTCTTGTTGGAGAAATACCAACATGCTTGAAATACTTGCCAAGGTTGTATCGTTAATGTACTTTCTATTAAACACAAAGATCCATTTTTTGTAATGCCGAACGTGTTTCAAATGTAGTATCCTTTTCTGATGCTTTTTATTTCATAAATTGATCAGTAAAGTTTTTAATGTTGGAATGCAGGTCTAGTTTTGACTGGAATTGCTTGCAAGATGGTGACCCAAATCTGTATCAGCGTCCACTAGATCAATGTGGTATGATCTTTAGTTTTTATCTGTTCATTGTTGGATGCATTGTAAGGCTTGTTGTTGCATTGCCTTGATGTGGATCTTTTGTTTCATTCTTTGGTGTATCACTTTCAAAATTGTGCAATGATTAAGAAACACATTATTCATTTGAAGAAAATCATCATATTATGGATTTAATTTTCTATTCCAGTGTCAGTGTCTGCATTCAGTCTTATTCCTTAGGCTACAAATAGATGATGCTCATAATGTTAAAACTATTGAACTTTTTGTTCAAGTACAAGTAAAAGATGAACTGGCCATTGTATGTTACATTCAACATTCATAAATGTCTTTAGGTTATTCTAAAAAAACTGAACGGATTGAAAAAGCAAGAATAAATGTGTAAGTGATCCTGATTATTTGCTTTGATTGTGAGTGGTAAGTTAAACAAGAAAGAAATTTCAGAACTGAGAGTGATGTTTTTTGTGTTAATAGAATCTTTATCATTTTGAACCTAAATTTGCCTTGAAAGGCTTTTCCTCCTTAAGCATATAAAAAGCAGAGAAAATGTATTTGTGGAAACCCTGCATCCATAAGTGTTGTAAATCTTAAACAATGTAGAAAAGAGGGGCTCGTGTTCTAAGAAATTACTCATAACCCAAATTGTGTAATAGTTGATCACTAGTAGATATAGAAGTGTAGAATTTCAGATTTGTTAAATGTGAGAAATCAGCATTGAAGGCTTTTGTTAAGCCAGACACATTCCTCTAAATATTAAGGAAGTAAAAAATCTTCTGGGGCTCTAATGCGATTATTAATAATAATGTAACTTTTGTCTGTTTTGTATTTCTTATGGTGGTACTTGAACACATTAGCTCTCTAGCTTAGCCCATTCTTTTGAACAAAAGTTTAAAAAAACGGAAAAAGTGTTTTTTAATTATTTGTAGCAGGAAAAACTTTTGAAGAAAATGTAATTCTTTTCCTGGATGAACCATATATTTACTTAGAAAACATTTTACCTAAACTCTCTTGTTAGGTAGGCTGTCTGTAAAAACTTTGCAGAGTTCTTAGTTTATGATACAGATGGAAATTCAGATTAGGAGCAATCAAGTTTAGAACATACTAAATTGCAGAATTAATTGTGTAAGCAGAAATAATTTTATGTAGATAAATATAAACAACTACCAGAATGAATATAGTGGATAAATTCATATACATATAGAAAGCAACATGGTCAGTAAGAACCACTGTTCCACGGGGACGCTTCCCCCCCAAAGATACCCGACATCCCTTGTACGGGGATGTTTCTAAGAGTTGGGGACTTTGGGGAATTGTCCTCCATAGCACCACCACCTCTGCCACCTCCGCCGAGGATGCCGCCGGGTTGCTTCCTATATGGCACATGCCATTACATATGGTTTGCAACCTTTAACTTCATGAAAACTAGTTTTCCTTTCATGGGGCAATCACAAAGATGTTATATTGCCGATTTTTCTTTGAGGATTTCAATTCACCTCAATTTGTATATCAGTGCCGCCCCCTCACTGGCAGACCGCCGTTGTCCCCCCTACCTCCTCGCCTTCCCCAAATTTATGCCCTTGGTTCCCCGTCCTCAAAACCCGTCCCCATGTTCCCCTGTCCCCGTGTCCCCTTGTGAGGAAACTCCATGGAACTATGTTAAGAACTGAAATCAGAATTCTATTATTGTGAAGTTTTTTTTATGTGATATTTCCCTCTTTTTTTCTAAAGAGATGTATGAAATGTGTATTAGCTATATCTGAAAGACAGCTACTACTGATATTTCAGGTGTATATGCATTCACCTTACAAAATTGTCATGTAGAAAAGTATAAGCATAGGACAAGATAAACTGATTCATTTTTAAATTGTTACAAGAAAGTTCATGCCACATTTAAGATGGTTGCATTAATTAGCAATTGATACCAACTCAACTCCAACTTGGTGATGGTGCTAGAAGTTTTCCCTTGGTTGGAACTTGTCTGGAGATGTTGACATTGGTATTGAAATTCATATCTATGTATTTGGGAGGGTGCTGTTACATCTTAACCTTACAAGGGTGGCAATGGATACAAAGGTTGCTTCTTTGAGCTTGGATGCCCATTTCAATGAAATTGTGCAGTCACTTGTCCATGTGTGGAATGGCTCTATTTATTTCTGGAGCGTGGAAACTTATTTTCTATCCAATATTGGATGAACCATTTTCTATGGCTGACACACTTCATTTGACAATCATATAAAGTGTTATGGAATAATTTGAGTATGTGTCTTCTTAATTTACACAATATGATCTACCTTTATGGGCACGATGCAATTAGTTCAAGTTTTGTTGCAATTGGTATGCCCAACAAAGGTGGAAAATAAAAAATGGAGAAATTTTGTATTAAAATAATGAACAAGGTGCAAGTCAAGTTAAGATGGAAGTTGATTTCAAATGCATTATCTTTTTGCTTTCATGGTGATTGGAAAGAGTTGACAAAGAGATGGAAAGATTTGTTTGGAACTTTGATTCAGTCCTTTTATGGAACCCTAACTAGGCACTAGTATTGTATTGGCATGCCTAATGTTGGCCTTGGTATTCCTTGTACTTGCCATTGGGCTTTTGGAGGATTTCATGAATCTAATGTTGAATTTGCGCTAAGAATTTTGTTTTTTATATGAACGTGGGCCAACATCAAGCATGCAAGGTGTCAAGCATTTTCGCATAGGAAAAGAAAAATGAAATTGAGAGGTCTTCTAATTGGCTAGCGCTCTTAAAGTACAATGCAATATTGATAGGTTCCTGACAATTTGGAGGTAGCTAGCGAAAATGTAAGTTCTTCCAACTTTTGCTAGGTCTATCTTGGTAACATGTTCATGCTTGCCCCTCCTTTAAAAATCACCTTTGCGTCTTGCCAATGACATCCATTTTAACTAGGATTTTTAAATAACCATTAATAATCATATGAACCATTGGGTTGATTGCATGCTTGTTTATCCTTTGTGCTTGTTCTACCAATGCAATCATGGTGTTAATAACATCCCCTAGATTTTGAGTGCTTTTGAAAATCATCAGTGATCTTTATTTGTAACAATGTTTGTAGAAATTGATTTGCAATATCCATGCTTGGTTGGCAATTGGCTAGTCCTAGTTGTATCTACTGACTTGTAGGTGTCTCCTATGGATTCATTGACTATTATTTTTGTTACAAAATGTGTCTCAACCTTGCATTTACATACAATTACTATTTTCAGCAAAGTTTTCACTTGAGCACAAATTTTCCCTAATTCTTCCTCAAAAGTTCAGATGGGCTAGATAAGCAAGCCGGATGGAGGAGGGTTGACAAATTACAGACCACCTGGAAGCATTCAATATGTTGGTGGCTCAATTGGCATTAATTGGGGTCAAGATGGTTGAGGAGGAGAAATGTTAGATCTTGCTTTGTTCTTTGCTTGATTCGTGGGATTCTCTTGTTATGGCCATTGTCAATACTTTTGTTATTTTAAGGACTGAAGATGTGGTGGGTTCTTTGCCATCTGAAGAGATGAGGACAAAGGTATATCTATCAGTACCAAGGAAGTCCTAGTTGTTCGTGGAAGACCTAAGGAAAAAGGCAAGAAGAATGAGAAGTGTAATAAATCCAAATCTAGGGGGAGATCAAAATCTCTTGGAAAGTCCAAAGTTATTTGCTGGAATTGTGGTAAGCTCGGACACATCCGTAAGGGCTGCAGAGAAGAAAAAGAAGAAATTTGATTATGATTCTGAGTCCAACAAGGAAGATGGTGATGCATTCATTGCAACTCTGTTCACTCATGCATGCGATGATGCATGGTTGATTGACTTAGGCACATCTTTTCATATTAGCTCTAATAAAGATTGTTTTTTTGAATATGAAGAATTTGATGGAGGTAAGGTGTATTTGGGTGATAATTCTCATTTAAATATTGTTAGTCGTGGTAAAGTCAAAAATAGGTTTCCTAATGGTAGAATAAGAAAGATTAATGGTGTGCTATATCTCTGTAGTCTAAGATGAAATTTGTTATCTATGAGAAAACTAATAGATTCAGAAATGCAGTTGTCCTTTTGCTATTCAGGATGTAAAATGGTGAGAGGTGCTATGGTGATTGTTAGAGGTGTCAGAATTGGCACATTGCATAAACTGGATGTATACATTGCTGAGTGTAATAGTACTTCTATGAACACTAAATTTGTGGGTACTTTGTTGGAAAAGATGAGGATTTCACCTTCAATAGATGGTCATGGATTTTGGGTACATAAGTGTGCTTTTTCTTCTGAATCAAAGTTACCTGCAAATAAGACTATGTTATGGCATTAGAGACTTGGTCACCTTATATAGAAGGGTTTAAGGACCTTGAAAAAGAAACACTTTGTTGAAGGTATGAATGATTGTAATCTTGATTTTGATTTTTGTGGGCATTGCATTTATGGGAAACAAAACTGTGTTCAGTTTTACTCGAGTTCTCATAAATTTTGAAGTGTGTTGGATCTTATTCTTCTTGATGTGTTTGGTCTTATAGATGTTTCTTCCGTTGAAAAATCCACATTTTATGTTTTATTTATTGATGACTATCGTAGAAGAATATGGGTATATTTTATAAAGAGTAAATTTGATGTTTTCAGTCGATTTAAAGAGTTTAAAGCAATAGTTGAATTGTAGACTAGAAGGAAAATAAAATGTTTGAGGAATAATAATGGTGTTGAATTTTTCTCTAATAATTTTGATAGATTCTTCAAAGATTGTGGCATTCATAGGCAAAAGGCAACTCCATATTCTCCACAGTAGAATCGAGTTGTTGAAAGGATGAACATGATGTTGATGGAGAAGGCTAGGAGTATGCTGAGTGGTGCTGGCCTAGAACAAAGATTTTGGGCTAAAGCTATTGCCATTGCTTGCTACTTGATTAACAGGTCTCCTACATCAACTCTTGTTGATAAAACGCCTATGAAGGCATGGTTGGGTCATAAGACTTCATCGAGACATCTTAGAGTTTTTGGCTGCGAGACATGCATATGTGCCAAAGGAGAAGCGAACAAATGTAATTTTCCCTTTATAAAATATTATTTAATAATAATAAAATAAAAATAAAAATAAATAAATAGATAAATAATAATAAAATAAAATACAATATAATTACAATAAGTTAATTAAAGGTCCAGAGATACATAATGAAGAGTTGTGACTCTCTCAACATAAGGTATCAAAGGCAGGAGAGTTCATTTGAAAGTGGATATGGAGGAAGGAAGAAAGAGGAGAGCAATAGAATTAAAGAAGAATTAATGTAAGAAGGAATGTGAAGAAAATAAGAAGTCTCTTTCGAAGGGCAACAATGATGAAGGGTTGTAATTATGAAGGGTTGTGACTCTTCAAAAGGGTTGTAATCGTAAAGGGTTGTGACTTTGTTGTCCTCAATTTTGAATTCACAAAATTGGACGACCCTATGCAATTTTCTCATGAATTCGTAGGCGAAATTCTCTAAGTTTGGTGTTCAAAAGGATGTTTTTCAAAAGCAATCAATTGTACCTTGAATTGGCCTAGATTTCTCATCTTGCAAATGCAATTTCCGAAGGTTTCTGTCCAATTTTCCTTTGTTTTTCTTGCAAAATCAAGTTTTTCTTCCCTAACTACAGGTACTCAGTTTTTGGTAACTTTTGAGTCTTTGATTGATTTTTCTTGATTATTTGGATTTCTTTTTGCCCTAGGTTTGTTGCATTTTGAATTCTGCTCGTTTCATGGTATCTTAGGCCTAAATCAGAGCTATATTTCAAGAGATAATGAGGAATTAAGTAACCCGCAGGTGGGGTTTTTAACCCTGACTGCAAGTTCTTCATTCTTTGTTTAAAATCTTGCGATGTGAAAACAAAAGTCCACCAAGGTCTCTTAAGTTATGAAAAGTGGGCTTTTTGTCAGTAATTACATATCATCTTGGGTGTCCTTTACTTGAAAATGGAATTAAAACTCCACCTTTACATATTTGCTAGGGAATATGCAAACTTTAATGAGATTATAATGCATTTGGTGGGCTTTTAAAGCTTCATTACATGCTTTCTTTTTAAAGTTGAATTGCTTGTAAAGGTGCATGAGAAACCCGTCCTTAGAATAAAAGAGTGTTTTTTTAATAAACTTACACTTGCAAGTGGACTTTTAAAGCTTGTTTGCAAGTGTTATTTTTGTTTTTAAGGAAGACTTGTGTTGAAACTTAATAGCGTCGTTCAGATAATTGCATATGAAAATGTATTTATACATGCATATATATATATATATGTTAATGTACATATGTACATATATATATATATATATATATATATATACACACACACACATTTAGAATTACAATTATATCGATTATCATTAAGAACTGATATTATTGATTTATATCAAAATCGATTGCATTATATTAAGATCTGTTATCATTAATTTGATACTAAATATCGATTGCTTCATAGTATTGAACTGTTCTCATGATCAAGTGCCGATTACACTGGCAGCATTAACAACTATGAAACGGCATGTTAGTATTATCAAACAACATGTTATGCTGTTGACTAATGCAATATATGTTTGAGGATTACCGATAATCATCGGTTAATACATAGCATCAAATGGCAGATTTAACTTGGCATCGATGAACAGTCACGACTATGATGAGCTGTGACTCATCAATAAGTCACGACTCATCATACTCGTGACCCATTCATATGCATAAATCGGCCAAGGTGGAGGATATTCGAATGCAACAAATACAGCAATCCATTAGTGTTATATGTGATTCGAATAAGCATATACAGCAAAATAAATTGTTCAGCACTATTGAATATATTCTTTCATCACATCATTTAAAGATAAATACTCAAATCTGATATAAGTTTATTCATCTTTCACAACATGTTTTGATTGCAATGATGTTCTTAAAACCCGTCAAGGTATACAAGTTATTTTAAAAAGAGACCAAAGATGTTTTGACTTGGAAACACATCTATAAAGCCCGTTATGACTCTTTTAAAGCCTTTCTACAACTTGTAATGGCATTCTAAAAGCCCATCATGGGGCATTTACAAGTGTTTGTTGTTTAGAAGACATTTCCAGCTCTTGCAATAGCATTTAAAAAGCCTGTCTAAGGCATTGAATACATAGTTTTTCAAGAAAAAACACTTTCAGCTGTTGCAAGATCATTTCAAAAGGCCCGTCATGGGTATTTGTCGATGATTTTTGAATGGATCCAGCTCATTAACAGCTTGCATCATGACTTCTAAAACCTGTCATTGGTGTTTCTTTCCAAGACAACTTGCAATATCGTTTTGAAAGCCTGTCTTGGGCATTTGGAGCAGTTTGTAAAGACAAAGAAGTTTCCAGCACTTGTAATAGCATTTAAAAAACCCATCTAGGGCAGAAATGAGTTATTTTCGAAAGAACACATTTGCAGCTTGAAACATAGGCTTAAAAGCCCGTCTAAGTCATTTATATGTTTAGTGTTTCAATAAAAACACTTCCAGCACTTGCGTTTTGGTCGTAAAGCCGTCTAGGACATTTGCAGCCTGTTTTTGCAAAGAAAAATAGTGTTTCATATGCAGTGTGAGTTCTAAAGCCCGTCCAACGGCAAACACGAGATTTGCAGCTTGTTTTGATCTTTTCAAACCACGTTGCCTTTGGAGCGCCGTTTTTTGCCTTCATTGCAAGTCAATTTGTAAGCACAAGTATGAACCACGTTTTTGGAGGTTGAATGAGTCTTTGGAGTTGTTACAATCAAGCATTTCAGTTTGCTAAATCTGCCATTTGTCAAGGAACACTTCCAGATCTGCAAGAAACTTTAAATGGTGAAGGAGTTTCAGTTTGCTTTGACCCATGATGCCCTCAATGTCTATAAAGCAGCAGTTTTGAGGATTTCTTTCAAGATTGTTCAGGTGTTTTTCTTCTAAAAAGCATTCCTTGCTTCATTCTTGATGTCTAGCTTACATTTCCGTTTCAGATTTGTGTATAAACTTTTGACATTGGAGGAAATATTCTTCATATACATATGCAATAAGTCAAAAGAAGAAAAAACTTGATCTTTCAAAGAGCACAAGTTTATCCATTAAAAACAATGTGATGTTCTTCCCCAAATAATAATGTGAAAGTTCTTCCCTAATTGCAATTGAAGTTCTACCCACAAGGAAAAATCTCCAAGTGTGCGTTTTTCTTCCATTTGCAATTGGGATTAAAAACCCTGTTTCTGAGCTTCTTGTCAAAAAAGAGCTAAGTTTTTCCCCAACTTTTAATTGGACTAAAAAGTTCGTTTGCAAGTGTTTTCCAAGCACATTTTGAACTCTCTTTCCGAACTGCAAATGGACTTTGAAAACCCGTATACAGGCAGCAAGTACCTTCCAAATGACTTGCAGTGGGAATTAAAAACTCCACTTATGAGTAAAACGTCTTCCCATTTATATATATATGCTTATGCATCTCATTCCCAGGCCAAATGCTTGCATTTCATCCACTTGTAGTGCTCCATAAAATCCCCGTTTTTCATCTTTCCCCCATTTTAAAACTTGATTCCTTCCATTTTCCCTCAAAGAAGATACAACAAAGCCATACAAAGAAAGGGATGAGGGATAGAATGTTTGCGGGCATAGAATGCTTTCAAAATAGAGATGGAAAGAAACAAATGTGCTTTTCAAGTAACCACCATTATGATGTAGAAGCATACAAAATGCAGGTTTATGTTCTAAAATGTTTCCACCAAACCTGGACACTTCAATCACGGAGTATCTTGTAGCTGCACGAAGACCGACAAAGGATGATGTAATAGAAGTCGTGTCTTGTCAGACACTTAGTTTATTTTCATCATGCATTTTGTAATTGACAAAATACATGTAATTGGGAAACAAGATGTAATTGCGTGATAGTATCACCTGCAAAGCTGTAACATGTAATCACATTGCAGGACATCAGGACTTGCAATGTTGAATAAGTCAACTGTGGTTAGTTAGTTGTTGAATAGGTCAAAGTTTGTTGGGTTTCTTCCACATTTTTCTTTCAGCCCCTCACCTATATATAGGAGGGAGTTTCATTGTAATTTTCATCTTTTGGCAGTGCAAGAAAACTCTGCCAGTTTGTATATGCACTCTAAGACTTTGAGCTTGGGTGTAGATTAAATTGCTTTAAGTAAAAGAGGCAGGTTGTTTTGAGACTTTGTGTCAATCCAAACTCTGATGTGACAACATTTTCTTGAGTTGATGGTGAATTTTATGCTTTGTTCAAGAGGGTTTTGAATTCAATCTTGCAGACTTTGAGCTGTATATTGTGTTCAAAGTTATAGTTCAATTTGACTTTTTGGAGACTTTATTCTGCATAAGGCCAAATTGATATAGTTGGTAGTGGCTTCAAATACTTAAGGCTGAAAGACTTTGTGCTTCAGTTTTAAGTAATTTCATAGAATTTAGTGAGTATTTGGTAAGAGACTTGTGCCTTACCATTTATTCAAGTTATTAAATCATCATTCGGGATAAGTGCATAAGACTTTGGGTTTCTGCAACTGTTCCAACCATATAAAAGTAGATTGGTGTCTTATGTGTTGTTCTCATGTCAACTCACAAGCCATCGATATTATCATAGCAACATGTACTTTTTGTTAAGTTTTAGTGTTGTTCGTAAGTTGTTTGTAAAATTAAACCTGAAAATAGAGGAATAGATTAAGAGAACCGCCCTATTTTGTAATTTCCAGTTAAGTCCTTGTTGGAGCCACCTACAGTAAGAAGGGAGCCTCCCCTATTGCTGAGAGGAGAGAGAAATCTCG
>MU223538.1:956619-990484 GCA_018584345.1 Thuja plicata
TAATAACAAGTTTTACATTTCATTTATATTTTGAATAATACATAATTGTTTTTTATTGGCAAACCATATTTTGAATATTAATGTAATTGGTATTTAGAATCAAACATTTCAGCAATAAAAATTATTATTCCATCCATTAAAAACACTTCTCTTATTAGTCTAAGCCCACAATAACAATTTTACATCTTGTTTATATAAAATTATTTTAAGTTGGAAAAGTTTTTGATCCAAATTTCACAAAAGAAACAGAAAACCTCAACTAAATTTGAACTTCGATGGCAACAATCACACCACCATAATTTAATCATAATGCTATACCAAAATCTACTATATCAAATTTTAATGATTTTACTGTTTTGAACCAAATCTTTCAACATTAAAAATTATTAATCCATATGGTCATCACCAATGCCAAATCGCCTTGGAAAAATATGTAATCACAATATTAAATGATGATTATGATCACGACGTCCCGATCAACTAGGGATGCGGCAACTGAGCATCAGGATCGTCAGATTCATTTACAGATTCATCTTATTCGAGAAAGGGGACATTACACTGATGATTGATGATATTTTTTAAATGGATTTTTGGATGGAAAAATCTTCTTCTAAAACTTATTCTTGGGAAGAGTAGATTCGAGAGCTAGAGACCTTATAATCGGCTCTGACCAATTTGGCATAAATGTAGGATCAAAGGCTTTGACCAATCTCCATAAGAACAACATAACCAACCACCTTTCTGTGACTTGAATGACCATCACAGTAAGCTTTTGGAAATCAGCAATGTAACTGTCAACAGTGCCATACGGCTTGAGTTGTGCCAACTCATGAAAATGCACTTCTGGGTTCTTTTTCTCAAATCTCTCCATCAATTTCTTACAGAACTTATAAGTTTATAAAAGCATGGCCTTGAGTTGCTATACTTTAATATCACCACTCATGGAAAACTCCTTCAAGATGAAGAATTGCAAATTTAAGGGCCTCACAGGCCTCAAGAACAAGCATGTATCCTAATTTTGAATCTAGGCATAAGTTGTGCTGTTTCCACTCCCATTAAAGGGGGGAAATGTTGATTTTCCCAATGCATTCTAGTAGTCCTTTTGTTGAGCTTGGGGCCTTTATACTTTTCTAGTCCCACCTTTGGATTTCTTTTGATTCATGAATTGATTGAGGGACGACTTATTCCAAATCTCGAGAAAGAGCTCGGAACTCAGCAAAGTATGTAGTGATTTCATCAACTATCGGCACTTCAACGCTAGCCTACGGAGTTCTCTTCTGATAAAGGTTGGCTGAAATGGCCTAACTGTAGAATCCATAGTGGTTTTGGTGGACTGAGTTACATTGTTTGCAGGCTGATTTGTAATTTTGGATGTATTTTCCTCACCATTCGGTTGTTGGAGTGTGCTCAAATGTTAGTCCATTTTTTTAATCAGCTGGACCATCGTGTCCATCATCGCATCAGATTTCCATTTTGCCCTCTGATCAGAAGTTTCACCCATTTTGATCTCTGTCTTTATCTGCTTTGTTCTGCTCAACTACCCTTAAATCACCTTCTAAGGTCTGATTTTCAATACCGTCTTCAGGAACTGACTGCTGAACTGAATTATGAGGAAACTGAAACTCTTTTCTGCACTCTCTCTTGTAGTATATGTTTTCTCTGTCACTTAGATGCATGAGATGAGAACTGCTGCATAACAGGATTAGCTCAAAAAATCATAGGTTAGCAAATCACTAACTCTAATACCAGTGTAATGCTTATGTGCAAGAGGGGGGACATTACAAACTGTGTTAATTATTTTTGTGATTCGGTTGAAATGATTTGTTGAAATTCTAGAATTCTTGAAATCATCCATAGTTGGCAATGGCTGGCATAAATCATTTGTGATTTTCCAAATTATTATGGAGTGCTATTATTTATTGGGAATAATTGCTAACTATTGTAGTAGTTATAAGAACAATACACTTTTTTTCCAAGGTCTTACAGATTGAGACTTATATCTGAACATACTTAATCAACTGAGTGTTAATGATTTTCATGATTCGATTTCAGTCATTTGTAGAAGCTCCACAATTCCTGAATTCATCCATAGTCGGCAATAGCTGGCATAAATCTTTTGTGATTCCCAAATTACTATAGATGTCATTATTTATTTCAAAAAATGCTAAATATTTTAATAATTATAACAACGATTAGGCCATTTTCCCAAGGTCTTACAAATTTAGATTTAAATCCGAGTATTGTTATTTCATTTCTGCAAGTATTAGCATATATTCTGGATCTTATATATATTTTAATTTCTTTGAAATTGGTCATTGGTTATCAGTTTCTAGAGGATTTGGAGCCTCATATGTCCAATGGAACTTTGTTTCTTAAACTTTACCCATTCCTAAGTTTTGTGCAATAAGGTTATTTTCCTGTATGCAACACAGTTGCACTGGTATAACACTCCATCTACTTATTGTAATTGATAATTCTTTTGAGTTCTTCTGATCTACTTTAGTCATGCTGTCATCATTTGTATGATCTCTCTCTCTCTCTCTCTCTCTCGGCATTCAGAGGCAGATCTTCAAGGAATTCAACATAATTGGAACCTATAGAACTCTCGTTTATTGCATATTTTTATGCTAGTACTCCATCACTTTGTCCACTTTCTTACTCAATTCCAAGGGTGCACTCCAAATTCACCCCTTGGATAGACATGTCTGAGAACAATAGAATTAACAGATCCGGGCTTTGATCAATCACCATGAAGGCCAATGTCAGCATCTCAAACTGTGCTCATTTACAGTGTTCCAAATTTGAATAAGGCCAGTTGAAGGCCTAGGTTTGTTGAGAGACAAGCTTCATATTCATGAAATGTTAATGATTCCTTGGTGGCCTAAAGACAATATTTGGAGCAAACATGCATTTTAAGTGTCACAATACTTCAGTCTATTTCAATTTTTTTGGGAGATGCTACCAAATCCATATGGATATAAATGATTACAGCAATTTTAAGCATTTTTTAATCTGAGATGGTCACATTAAATGAAAAGGAAGGGTTTATGCTGTCACAGAGACCAAGGGTAGTCATGCAAATCTGTCCATCCTTTGGTTTTCAAGCTGTTATTTAAATAGCTTCACGTTGCTCTGTGGCAGCTGCTATCTATTGTTTGACATGATATGTCTGTTTAGAGACATTCTGCAAAAAGTATATATCTTGTAAAATAGTGTACAGCCTCCATGGTGGGTTATATTTCCAGTCCTGCAATCACTACTCAACATAAACATTGCCTATGTTGGAATTTACACATTACCTTAATGACAATGATGCCAATTGATATAATCTTTTAAATGTCAACAAAATTATATAAAATATTTTATTCTATATGCAGATGCATTGAGAGTGCATGCACGATCAGATATGATTTAAGTGTTAAATGAATTCTGCAATTGGGGTGTAGATGCTTATTTTTTCTTCCATAATCTGTGGGTGAATATTGAATATTAGAGTGTACAAGAAATAATATTTTTTGTATGGATGTTAGACACCTGATAGTGATAATGTTTCTGAATCTAAAAATTGAAGGATACTAATTCAAATTTTAACTTTTGGCTTTATTGATAATTTTAATAATATTTTCATAGTTTTTTGTTCAGGATTTCTCATTTCTGCAACAAAGCCAACAGACCAGCCAAAGGCTGGAAAAGAAAATGGTAACTTCAAACCCCTATGGTTGCTTCCCCTTGAGATTGTGATGGGAAGCTTTATAGCAGCAATTTTTTTGGTTGCTGCTGTTATGACTCTCATAAAATACAAAAAAGAAGCCATTGCAATTATACCGTGGAAGCAAACTTTGACCGGCTATGAACGAAATGGATTTGGTACAGGTTAGTTTCTTGCTTAAAAACATCTGCAGTTCTTATCCATGTCTGCATGATTTTCCCCAAGTATCAATTATGATCAAAATCATATTGAAGACTTAATGATTTATATCATCTATGATGGTAGAGCAACTCAGATAGTACAAACAAAAAAAAAATATTGGAAACTTTGAATGACGACATTTTATCTTTGGCAAGAAAGTATTGTCTTAAAGTGCAAATTATTTATATAGCTTGTTAAGAATATAGTTTGTTTAGAATAGAGCTGAAGGGTCTCCAAGCATAACTTGGAACTTTTAGGCAAGTTGCCCTTAGTATGAATTTGCAATGACAAGGTGTGTATGAACTGTGAAAGTCCAACCAGGACCTGGAGCATTAAATGGTGTAACAGTGATGAGCCGAGTAGAGCTTCAAGAAGCATGTGAAGACTTCAGCAACATTATTGGCTGTTGCCCTGATAGCATAGTTTACAAAGGTATCATATCACAGGGAAGAGAAATAGCTGTAACAAGCATGCGTGTTGCCAGAGATGATTGGACCCCCCAGTCTGAGGTTTGTTTCCGAAAAAAGGTAATAACTTGACAAGGATCATTCTGTTCTTTATCTGACATTTTAATTTCTGATATGCTTAAAATCATAGTTGTTTGTGAATTTTTTCTCTAATCCCATCCCAAGAATATCATCACCAATGCTGTAGTGATAGGGTGTTTGAATCTTTATATAAATGTCACGGTCATGTGGCATGTGGATGCGCTATAGACTATAGTCTATTTATCAAAACTACTTGTTCCATCAATAATCCAACTTTGCTAAGGTAATGCACTAGATAAAAGGGCTCTATATGTTATCTGATGCCATGTATGACTGGCTTCAGGCATGTGTGTCATTTTTGGCTTCTGATTAAGATTTCACCAAGTTCTGTTGTTGTAATTACATATGCCATACACATTCTTCACCACGTCCTATTTGTTGTTTTTGTTTACTTGGGAACAACTCCAATTCAGAGCATTATGCAGTTAGATTATTGGGTGAAGAAATAAACTGTTACAGTTATATTTTAGACATGTAAGGATGGCAGAATAAATCATTTCTAACATTAAAAGGCCTCATTCAGGTGGAAGATCTAGCGAAATTGAATCATAGAAACATTATCAAACTGTTGGGACATTGTACAGAGAATGAACCATTCACACGAATGTTTGTCTTTGAGTATGCTTCAAATGGCACACTGTATGAGCATCTTCATTGTGAGTCCTATGATGTCAAATCATGTATATTTTTAACAATGTGTAAGATCACAGCTCCTTGATTGAGATTTGGAGAGATGACTGCTTTTACTGTATTCCAGATGGGGATGGATGGCAGCTAGGCTGGAGTGCTCGGATGAAAATTATAGCAGGAGTGGCACATGGTTTGCAGTACATGCACCATGAACTCGTACCTCCTGTTTCCTTTGTGGATTTGGACTCCAATGCAATATACCTAACAGAAGACTTTACTCCAAAGGTGTGGTGATAGTTGTTAGAACGATGACTATTGTGTTGTTCATGGTGCTTTGGGCATGCTTATGAATACATCTAATTTAACAAGGCATGCCTTAGGGTGGATAATTAATACATTGTGTATACATATAGAATAGACAGAGATTTGAATTCTTGCAGAAGATCCAGTTCACCATAAATTCTCATCCCGGAATTTAGTCATGTGGATTTACTGGAATTTCAGCCTCTTCCACTTGGCGCACTGCTGGACCTTTTTCACCAAAAGAAACTGACTTTATCATCACTTTAGAGAGTTAATAAGTCCAAATTTACTAACTTTTTTACTGCTTTCAGTTGGCAGACTTTGAGACTTGGAAATCCATAATTGTAAAAGATGAAAGGAGGTCAATTTTCAAAAGCAGTGCAACTCTGACTCGTGGTTCTGTAGAATCTTTAGGAGATCATTCTGATATTGAATTCAACATATTCAGCTTTGGAGTGCTTCTATTGGAGATTATCAGTGGACGATTTCCCTATTGCAAGCACCAGGGATCCCTTCTTGACTGGGTAAAGCAATCTAAATTATCTTCACCTAAATCTCTTTTCAACTTCATTTGCAAAGTAAAGCTGACCTTGCACTGTATGTGCAGGCCCAAGAGTATTTGGAGGTTCCTGAAGTCATCGCCTACTTAGTTGACCCTGCACTCAGATATTTCCGGTACAGTGATCTCCAAACTGTATGTGAAGTGGTGCGTCTCTGCATTAAACCTGATCATACAAGACCTTCAATGAAGCAGATAGTTTGTATGCTTGAGGCTGGAATTGACACATCTGAGAGTGCGGGTTTCAAAGAATCTCCCCTCAAGTGGGCAGAGCATCAACTTGTATCCTGATTGTAAACAAATTTCCATTTTCTGCTTAGTCTATTGGTCAGTTTGAAGTTATATGTTTAGCAAAGTTAACGTCAATGTATTCCATTGACATGAGGCATTTGTTCATTCACATTTTCCTGCTGTGGCCATTAAAAAATGTATTTGGGTAGAACATGATATGCCAGCACGATAATAGATATGCCCATGGGATATAAATCTGTACCATACTTGGAGGATTGAGCTTCCTCTTCATGTTCTTTATCAAAATGAAGATTCTTTCATTGTTTGATCGATTCAGTTTAGCTTCCCTTATTAAATTAGATTTATTTAGGAAAAAAATGACTTATTCTAGAGTATGATCTGGATAGTACAAGCTGGATCTTCCACTATTCCCCTGAACAGAAATATAAATATTATATCCAGCTTCTTTATGAAATCAAAATGCATACAGGGTGGAAATTTTACAATAAATATCATTGTCTATGATATCATTTTGGAATAGGGGTTTACAAAGGATTTCATTTTTTATGAAATTTTCGTATTATAGTTAGTTGTTAGGGGCCAGTTTTCAAATTTTTGTTTTGCATTATAATAGATATTCAAGATGAAAGTTAATTCAAGATGTAGAAACCTCAAGGGTGTGAATTCCAACAACATATTGAATGCTAACATTACAGCTCAGTTACAAGTTTATTTTGATCACGAATTGAAACAAGAATTGACAACATTAGAGATTGGTTTTCAGTTAAACCAGCAAATTTAATGAGGTGTTTTCAGTTAATTCATTGTCTTCTTCCCCTGCATGATTTCTGGTATAACAATGAAGTCTAATATTCGATGACAAGGTTTTAAGCCTCTCCAAACAGTGTATGGGTTAGCTTTCATGAATAGTAATTGAGGGATTTGTAAGTGCTATTTCAAATCAGAAGGATGTTCGTCATGGCATCCAAATAGAACACTAAATCAAATTATTGCCAATTTGAGTTGACTGGTCGAATTTTAGATCATCAATACTAGTGAGTTGTTCATCAAGTTGTGATTTTTGGACAATTTTCATTAATTCCAGGACAAAATTTGCTAGTTTAGAGAATGCGGTCAAATGTGCAGGTCAAAGTTATTTTAGAAGTTTGAAAATATTTTTAAGTAGCTAACATTGTTAAATTTCCAAAGGAGATGGATTTGTGACTATAAGTAGGATTTTATTTAATCATTTAGTTTAGAACTAGTTTGTTTTATTGTTGTAATTTCTTGAAGTAAAAAATAGATTGCTTTAGAGTCTATAGACATAAAATACAACCTAGGATTTAGAATAACTTTCACGGAATTCAACTTTAGTGTAATAGAATAAAAATGAAGTAGATTATGGATACAAACAAAAAAGAGTACTATTCATACAACATCATGTAGCATATTTTGTCTTATCCATATCATGTCTTACCTTCATTGTCTCCCCATTTTGAAACCATAGTCATGCACGTCACATTTACTTGGGCCTTAGAGACAATCTCTAATGACTTGCATACTTTATATATTCTACTTGTTTATACCATTCTATTACAGAATGCAATATATGATATCATTATTAATAGCTCTCCAAGGTGTAAGAATGTGTCCCTAGGCTCAAGTTTAGACAATAATGACCAACAAGATACACTACAACTATGTGTTCTGGTCCCTATAGTGACATTTTGTTCATCCTTCGATTAAGAGGGTAAATTCTATAGACATAACTTCTAGCTTCCTTGTAGGTTCTCACCATCAACCTCCATTAGGCTTCCCTTTTGGGTTCATTCAATTACACTTCAGTTTTTTCAATTGAATCCTTCAAATTCTCAAGTTAACTTTGTTCATGTTAACATCACCCCTTGCTTAGCCTTTATCTTGTCCTTGAGACACATTGGCTTCATCTACCAACTCCACAACAAAAAAGTTGAGCAAAAATCTAACTATAGCTCCAATTGCCAATTACATAGATTCTTGTACTTTGGCTAGCTCCACTATTATCAACTTCATAGCTTGGTTCCATCCACCAACACTTAAGAAAAAAATAGATTCAAAACTATAAAAACTCTTAAGATGTTTCTAAGAACATCTTGAGGTATGCATAATAGTCATCACATATATGTATCATGACTTCAACATATGTATTTTCTATCTCTGGTGAGGTAGAAGACTTTGAGGGAGGCCCTAACAAATACTTATTATTTAATAAGAATGCCTACATTTGTGCCATTCTTAAACTAAGCATCACACTAGGCTCTTTCAATTGAGCAATTATCTTCATCTATTTATCATTATTTGGTGGAATTGTGAATGAATGGGTTTAAGAGTTTATCTTTGCTCCCATTTGCATTATTTGATAAGTTATATGAAATAGACAATTGTAAAATTAAATTTTCTAATGTGCTCGTCTAAATTTTAAGTGCTTGAGTGGAAACTAGCCATTTGGAACAATAATGGTATAATTAGACAATGTTGTTAAATATTTTTTTCTTTTGTGTTCTTTATTTGTTCAATTAGCTTTTTTTGTTTAAATTATTTTCCCTTTCATTGGCTTCAATCAACCTTTCCTTTTTGCGTTTTTGAATGATATGTAATTTCATTTGTTCCTTCTTTTCTATTAGTTCCCCATTTTCATTAGCAAGCTCTAGGCTACCCTTTAAAAACAAATGTATTTCTGGTGAGGTTAATTACAATCTATAGGTGGTTTTGTTGAATTAGTTGAAGTATTATTTCCAAGTTCTTTTCTTTGGCACTACTTTCAAATACATCATTTATTCCTATTTTTTAGGTGGGCCATAGTTGTCATGTCTATATATTGTTGTACAATAGTAATAATGACGATGTTTGGTGCTAGTATCAAAGTAGGGTCAAACTACTTTTATTTTGTGATTAACTCATTTATCATATCCATAAGATTGTCTTTGTATAGCTCATCATAAAAAAAAAAATCTTAGTGGCAATAAAAAGAACTTGGAAATAATACTTCAACTAATTCAACAAAACCACCTATAGATTGTAATTAACCTCACTAGAAATACATTTTTTTTAAAGGGGTATCCTAGAGCTTGCTAATGAAAATGGGGAACTAATAGAAAAAGAAGGAATGAATGAAGTTACATATCATTCAAAAATGCAAAAAGGAAAAGTTGATTGAAGCCAATGAAAGGGAAAACATTTTTTTTTTAAAAAGAAGCTAATTGAACAAATAAAGAACACAAAAGAAAAAATATTTAACAACATTGTCTAATTATATCATTATTGTTCCAAATGGCTAGTTTCCTCTCAAGTACTTAAGCTTTAGATGAGCACATTAGAAAATTTAATTTTACAGTTGTCTATTTCATATAACTTGTTAAATAATGCAAATAGGAGTAACGATAAACTCTTAAAACAATTCATTCATAATTCCACCAAATAATGATTAATAGATGAAGATAATTCCTCAATTGAAAGAGCCTAGTGTGATGCTTAGTTTAAGAATGACACAAATGTAGACATTCTTATTAAATAATAAGTATATTTTAGGGCATCCCTCAAAGTCTTCTACCTCACCAAAGATAGAAAATACATATGTTGAAGTCATGATACACATATGCGATGACTATTATGCATACCTCAAGATGTTCTTAGAAACATCTTAAGAATTTTTATAATTTTGAATTTGTTTTTTTTCATAAGTGTTGGTGGATGGAACCAAGCTATGAAGTTGATAATATTGGAGCTAGCCAAAGTACAAGAATCTATGTAATTGGCAATTGGAGCTATAGTTAGATTTTTGCTCAACTTTTTTGTTGTGGAGTTGGTAGACGAAGTCAATGTGTCTCAAGGACAAGATAAAGGCTAAGCAAGGGGTGATGTTAACATGAACAAAGTTAACTTGAGAATTTGAAGGATTCAATTGAAAAACCTAAAGGCTAATTGAATGAACCCAAAAGGGAATTGGAGGTTGATGGTAAGAACCTACAAGGAAGCTAGAAGTTATGTCAATAGAATTTACCCTCTTAATTGAAGGATGAACAAAAGGTCTCTATTTGTCTTCCTTGATGTTTTCTTTTTCCTTTTCACCCTCAATAGGTTATGCATGTTTTCATTCTTCTTTAACTTCTCTTATTTTAGTTTTTTCACTTCAGGTTTAAATTGTGTGATTTTTGTCATAATCAACATTTTGGATCATACTTTTGCATTTCTTCTCACTGACCATTTCTTTCATCCCGATGATGGATCATGTTTATGATCCAAAACTTTGTTGATGAAAAGCATTAAACAATTTAAACGAGAATTGCAAAAACTGAGATTATGGACTATGGAAATTATACGAGTCTTATTCTTTTATTTCTTCATTATCACTTTCTTTTATTCCTCATCTATAAATTCATTTTTCTCTTGTTCATCATGTCTTTCTTTTTCACACTATGCCTTTCCTTCCCTTGATTTTTCAAACTTTTATGTTTCCTTTTGTGGTGAAATGGTGGGCTCTTTAATAATGTTTTTTTTATGTTTCCACTTTTTCATCTTTCCATCTCTTTTCCAACAAAATTTTACATGCTCTTTTAGTAGCTTTCAAAATCATATAGTTGTTTTATGCTCTTAGTATCCTTTTTGTGACTAGTCATTTTACGTACCAATTACTTTGATCTCAATTTTTTAGCTCACAAAATCTAAATTTTTGCTTTACTATATAGAGTCAAATTTAGTTCTACTACATTATCGAGGACATTTTACCTAATTTTTGTTTCTACTTTGAATTTTCCCTACGTCCACATTTTTTTTACATAATTAGTTCATCCATAAAATCTATGACTAGCTTTGACACAACGTAATAAATTTTGATATAAAGTAGAGCTTAACCTCCAAAATGATGCTTTTATGTACAACTATTGGTAGTAGTATATGTCCTTGCAATTGTTAATGGTTTTCCCTCGGTGAATGATGGTATATAATGCATGTCCATCCAATATTTCTTGTCTTATTTTTTCCTCCTACAATTGTGCTTGACTTACCCAAGCCCATGGTGGTTGTTCCTCCTCGATTTTATTTTTTTAGAGTTTTCTCTTCTTCGTTTGAGGATTCAATACAACTTTCTTTCTTTCTTTCTTTTTTGGAACTTATGCTTTATTGTTTGTTCTTTTTCATATTCTTTGTTTTATGGGTTTATTTACACATGTTTCTATTGCTTCTCTACTATATGAATAAGGCACTAAAGTAGTTGCTTGTAATGAACTTTGTACAATTTTATTCTCATATTGTAGGTAGGTTTAGTTGGGATTAAGGTGCCTCAACCTTTGAGTCCTAGCATGATTTAATTAATTTATTTAATCCATTTTTACATATTTTTATTCAATATATACTAGGAGTTAAGTTTCTAAGTTGCTAAATCACTTTGTTGGACCTAATTGTGTGTTGGTTTCCTACATATGAGATGACAAGTGTGGGAATGTGTCACTTGTCACTTGAGCTCTCATCTTGGGAAAAGAAATTTGTAAAATTCATAGGAGGAGCATTTGGGTGCTATATGCCCAGTTTTGTTAACTCTTGGCTTATATAAGAATGTTATATTAGGTTTTGTGAGTGAAGGGGAGTTAACATCTAGCAGTTTATATTTATTGTTGAGCTCTTTTTAGAAAGTATCTATATGTATGGTAGACATCTAATTATGGATTTGACAATTTCTATGTGAGTGGGTGTAACATATATTGGAAAGTTACCATTATAGGAGGACAAGTGTTAGTGGTTTGGAAAGTTTTATTTGCAACATGTCAAGGATATGGAAAGTTGTTGTTTTGGACACCACTTGTCTACCTAAGCATATAAGATTGCTTTGGAAACCATGGGATCTTACCTTTAATACGTGATCTTATAAATATGTTGGTGGCTTAGTTGTTTCGGTGAGACACTTTGATTATTTTCTAAGATGTCATTATGCTACCAAAATTACTCTAGAAATCTCTACTGTTGTAACTAAAAGAGCATAGAGTCTATGCATTGTATTATAATTGTTATTACTAATAATATAATTGAGCTTTGTGTTTTGGAGTGTGCATTTTTTTCATAGGGGTGTTTACACATAAAGTTGGTGCTAATGTTTTTTTTAATGTTATGTGTTTGAAACTAATATTCCTTATGTACATGTAATCTATAATTGATTAAAGGGTTTGTAAGGAATTTTTGCATTTACTCTCTTGTTATAATTTATATTTGGAAGCGTTATTCCACGTTTAGCTTCCTTCCAATTGGTACCAAAACTTGGCTACCTTTTTTTTTTTTTTAATCTTTGTTGGGTTAAAGGGCATTTTGTGCAAATCGTGTTTCACTGGAATTTTTGTGAAGAAAGATTTCACAACCTTGTTATAGCAATGATATGGCAAGCACAGTTGACAAAATAGAGATGAGGAAGTCTAATGGTGGCAATTTGAGTTGCGGAAACTCAAAATGGAGGATGTTCTTGTAGATATAGATCCACTTCTTGTGTTTTCTAAAATGAAAACTCAAACTATTGCTTAGGATGTATGAGATACAATATATCAAAAAGCCAAGGTTTGATAAGACTCTATCCGTTGATTATGTGCTCTTGAATGTCTATGAAGAGAATACTGCATTTGAGCTTTGAAAGAATCTTGGAGATATTTATCAAGGGAAATCCTTGATAAATAAGTTATTCCCAAGAAAGAAGTTATATTCTATAAAGATGGAGGAAGGAGGATCCATTGCTAGTCACCTGAATGCATTTAATATGTTTGTTTCTCAACTAAGTTTTGTTAGTGTGAAGATTCATAACCAAGTGAAATGTGTGCTTCTGTTATGTTTCTTGGACTTGTGGTATCACCTTGTCATGGTCATTGGAAGCACAACAACCACGTTCAAGATGGAGGATGTGGTTGCTTCATTGTTACCATAAGAGATGCAAAGGAAATCTTCTAAGATGGATAAAGAGGACCTAGTTTCTCATGTTAGGTCAATGGAGAAAGGAAAGAAGAAGACCAAGAAGGGTAAATCCAAGTCTTAGGGAGGTCTAAGTCTCTTGGCAAAAAGTTGAATTTTGGAACTATGAAAAATATTATTCTATAAAGAGTTCAAGTAGGAGAAGAAAAACAAAGGTAAAAAGGATTTCTTTGATTCTAACTCTAAAAAAACCTCTCAAGATGATGTAGATGCTTTTATCACAGCCTTGGAAAAACATGCATTAGAAGATGTGCAGTTTATAGACTTGAGTGCCTCTTTCCTCATGACCTCTCACAGAGGTTGATTCTCAAAGTGTGAGGAGTTTGATGGTGGGAAGATGTATTTGGGTGATGACTCTCACCTAAAGATTGTTGGTTGTGCAAGAGTCAAGATTTGATTACTTGATGGAAGAATTTAGGGGATTGATGGTGTTCTACATATTCCTGGTTTGGTATGTAACCTACTTCCAAGAAGTTGATTGATGTGGATGTGCATGTTGTTTTCTCTAGTGGAAGATGCAAAGTGACAAGAAGTTTTATGGTTCTTGCAAGGGGTGTTAGAATTGTACCTTGAGTTTGGTACAATAATACTTTTGTGAAGTCCAA
The DNA here is from genome assembly GCA_018584345.1 of Thuja plicata. Taxonomy (NCBI): domain Eukaryota; kingdom Viridiplantae; phylum Streptophyta; class Pinopsida; order Cupressales; family Cupressaceae; genus Thuja; species Thuja plicata. The sequence continues at coordinate 970,387 of MU223538.1, forward strand.
AAAAGGGCTTTAGATTCTTCATCTTCACCATCAAATTGAGAAAAGAAGAAGATTGTTTCTTCTACATCTAATGGTTGTGCTTTTTGGGTACCTAAGAATGCAAATTCTTTGGAGATGAATCTCCCAGGGGAGAGGAAAATGTAATGGAACCAAAGATTTGATCACATAAGTGAGAAGGGTATTAAAACCCTAAAAAATAAGAGCCTTGTTGAAGGCTTTGATGATTGTAATCTTGAGTTTGGAGTTTGAAAAGATTATTTATATAGAAAATAACATCATATTTGCTTTTATTCTAATTATCATCAGTCTTCAAGGGTTTTGTAATATATTCATTATGATATGTCTGGTCCTATTAATATTCATTCGTTATCTAGAACTATGTATTTTGTCTCATTCATAGATGATTATAGTAGGACATTTGGGTATTTCCTCATAAGTAAATATAAAGTTTATAGTTAGTTTAAGGAATTCAAACCCTTGGTTGAAAACCGAAATGGTAGAAAAATAAGTGTTTGAGGATTGATAATGGTGATGAGTTTTGTTCGATAAAAGCTTTGGGCTGAAGTTGTAGCCACCACATGCTATCTGATTAACATATCTCCTACTTCAACATTAGTTGAAAATACACCCATGGAGGCATGGTTTGGAAAACTGCCTTTGATGAGACATCTTAGAGCCTTTGGTTGTGAGGCATATGCACATGTGCCAAATGAGAAAATATAAAAAATGGAGAACAAGGGAGTCAAGTGTATCTTCATCGGTTATGGTGTCGATGTGAAGGGTTACAAGCTTTGAAATCTAGTTGCAAAGAAGGTAATCTAAGTGTGATCTTTCAACAATTGAAGCATTTGGTAATTGATTTAAAATCAGAGGAAAAAAAGGAGGTAGTTCAATACCCACCTAATCCTAAGAAAGATGAACTACATACTCCTCTTGGGCATGATGATGAGTAGAGATCAAGCAACTTTGAAAGTTATGAAGAAGAGAAAGAACCTTAACCCTAAAAAATTGAGGTATGTATACATACTAGGAAGCAACCAAAAAGATTTGGATATCTTTTGTGAGATTCCAATTATATTTTTTCTTTGATTCCTAACACTGATGAGCCTAGGATTGTTTGAGAGGCTATGTGCATGCATGATTAAGATTCCTAGATGGAAGTCATGAATGAATAAATAGCTTCATTGAAGAAGAATGTTACATCTAATCTAGTACCTTTTCTTGAAGGATGAAAACATGTTAGATATAAATGGGTGTTCAAGAAGAAATCACATCTAAATGGGAATGCTGAGAAGCATAAAACATGGTTGGTTGCAGAGGGGTATCCTTAGGTGGAGATAATCGATTATGGTGAAATACTATCTCCTGAAGCCAAGATGACATTAATTTGATTACTATTATCACTTGTAGCATCTTATGACTTGGAATTTGGGAAAATGGATGTAAAGACAACTTTTCTTCATGGTGATTTGGAGAAAGAAATTTATAGGTCAAGTAAAAGAAATTCCTTAAAATGGTAAAGTGAACCTAGTTAGTAAGTTGAAGAAATCTTTGTATGAATTGAAACAGTCTCCTAGAATGTGATACCAAAATTTTGACACCTACTGGTTGTCTTTGGAGTTTCTAAGATCTACATTTGACCATTGTATTTATTATCGTGGAAAAGGAAAAATTCACCAACCTCAAGACTGATTTTGACCCAAGGGATGAATCAACCCTTGTGTCACCTCACTTTTACCAGCACTCTGGTGAGATAGTTTGATTAAGACAACTTAAATGATAAAGGCGTGTTTCAATTTTTTAAATGGTATGATGTAGAAATTAACAAAACAGAATTATCTCAACTATGCTAACTACTAAATAAATGTTTTGACTATCACAAATGAAAAAACTAAATACAAGGATTAACTGATAGGCTCCACAAGCTTACTACCTTAGACACTTGCATGAGTCAATGGTGACAATAACGTGGATGTAGGATGTCCACGCGCTGCATGTTCATCCATTACCAATAGTCTATAGAGATAAAGTCAAAACAACAAAAATACAAACTAAAATAACAAAAATGAACTAATCTACTAGTAGAAAGCATATAAGATGATTATGCTATGAAATAGAGACTACAAAAAAAGGATAGAAGATAGGAAATGAGTCACAACTAGGAGAGAATAGAAGAATCCAACAATCTACTCTATTTATCCTTCCAACAAACCTGCACACACAAAAACAATATAATTGTTGGGTGGCTATTTGGAGAATTGTCTCAATCAAGTCATTGCTTTGGTGTTTCCACCTCCACAACAGTCGAATAGACAAGATAAACATGATAGATAACCCCAAAGATAAATAGATAAATGATAAAGATAATAATATTGCAAGATGATGCTCAAGAAAATATGATATGCTGAACAAAATGTAAAATGGGATGATGTAAATAACTTTTGTTCAAAGCCATGAAGCTAAATCTTGATGGAGTGAAGTCAAGAGGACTAAGTAATGGAGACGCAAAGCTATGAATATCAAAAGACTATATGCAAATTTTCCCAATACAATAATCAACTCAAGAGTATGGTGAAAAAGCGAGTTCAAAATGTGATAGTGAAGCCCAAATTGTGTCCAAGAGAAAAAATGAGGTGAAAAGATGAAGTTTTAAGATGATGGGTTGATTCTTAGTGTCAGTGGGAAGTGGTAAGAGGCATTATAATATAGGATTGGTAGTTGTAATGTTTCAACAACTCACTGCACATCTGCAAATTTGTGGGATGAATGTGCATCATGTGGATGTCTCTATGATACACATGTTTCTTGTGTCGACTAGGCCTCATGACCAGGAATTTGAACAAAAAAGGACAAGGAAAAATAGAGGGACATAGAGGCTAATGTGTAATTTTAATTTTCAAATAAGGTAGGAGCATTGCATAATGATAAATTATATAAGGGTGCAAATTTATGACATTGAATTTTTCTCCCCACTTTAGCGAGCATATCATAAGTGAAGATGTGAGATAAAGTAGTGAAAATTACCTACCTAAGGATATTTTATCTTCATATGGTTTCCCCCAGAGGAAAGCCCTAAATTATTGTTATGTTGCATCAAACATACAAACTACAGACAAGTATTCTAGATGAAACATATAGATCACCGATGGTACACTAGTATGAGTAGCAAGTTGTGTTATGCTAGATAGACATACAATAGGGTGATTTTAAGTGTGTAAATGCAAGTAGAAAAGGATAAAAATTCACATGATATGGTGACTTTAGATATGTGTCGACACAAGTAGCAAAAGCTACATAGTCATGTGATAGGACAACTTTAGACATGTGTCAACATGAGTAGCAAAAGCTATATATTCATGTGATAGTGCAACTTTGATCATGCTGGTATGAAGAGAGAAAGATAAATAGCCATACAATAAGGTGAGAGGTTTGAAAAGTGGATTGGCCCCCACAAAGGATGAAAAATAGATATATTTTTTAAAATTTTTAGAAAAACCTATGATGTGGAGAGAATCAGATAATAAGAATCTAGATAAGAAGAATAATAGATATAACAACCTCCCTAAATGGATCATGTTGCTCAGAGGGGAACATGAGACATTATAAGGAGAGAGATACATTGTGGCATGTCAACATATGATATGTTTCCATGGAATTTTACTTCTTGATGGGTGACACATGATATCCACAACATCCAACAAGAGACAGGGGGATTTAAGTATTTGATATCAAAACCCATAAAAAGGATAAAGACATATGATATAAGATTAATTATGGATATTTCAATAGGGCCAACATGTTTTAAATCTAAAGAAGATTATATAAATACAAAGAAAAATCAAAATTTGACTCAACATGGAAGAGAAGCTTAAATGCCGCAAACACTTTTCATCTCCCCAAATGTCGAAAGTCGATAGACAACAAAGACAAGAATAAGATGACAAATATAAGAAGGTGCATGAAAAATAACCCTCTATTTATAGGTACCAATGGACTAAAATGGTCCTTTGGAGGGGAACACCATTAAAAAAAAAGCATGGGGGAACATAGAGATGCATGTTGTAATCTACAGATGTAGAAGATGATATTGTCTTCACAGACCATCGACTATCAAATCCCTGTCCTCCCAATCTTGATCATGTGGGGAGGGAGGTCAAGACTACAATGGTATGACCGCTATAGTATCCCTAGGCACCCCACCAATGACCCAAGCCAAACATGAAGCTACTGAACAATGTTTTCACTCAAGATCTTAACCAAGGCGAGTGTGATAGATACCTAAAGATAATCGTTGACATATGAATCTCCTCTAGAAAGTCAAACATACACACCTCATAAAATGAAAACAACTCAACTTGAGGAAAAGATGAAGAAGGTGTCCCACTGACCTTTGTAAAAAGGGTGGTGAAGAACTTGGGAGAAGTCAGAGCTTTCTCTACTACAAGAACATAAACCAAAAGAGGATCTATTGAAATGGACTTTCAATGGTGAAACTCAGGCACTGTGCCCTACTTTAAATTTCATTTGAGGGATAGAGAGGAGACCCTCAAATTCACTATTGCTAGCCTCAACTCCTAGGAAAGAGAGGTGACAATCATAAGAAGGCACAAGTGTAGGCTGAGTGGACATTGTTGGTCCACTGAGAGGGGGGTGGGTGGTGAATCAGACAAAATCAAACTTTAATACTTAAAACTTAGTTCACTGATTCACTCGGTAGAAGTGAATATAGTAATGATCGACTCAGCAAATAAATTTAATCACTTAAACAACCATACATCTCATAATATGAAAATCAATCATTCAAACTCAGTTAACACCATATTTAATGAGGAAACCCAATAAGGGAAAAACCTCTTTGGGAATTTTGGCTCACGATAAAAATGTACCCTTCTGAAGTACGCTCAGTTAAGAACTTATCCTGTTAAATATTACAAACATATTTGCTAGATGTGACCCTGTTATGGGATTTACCTCAGATCTGTTAAGATCTTCACCCTATTAGGAGTGACCTTGTTAGAGGTCTTTAAACACTCTTTTGGAATGTCACCTACTTCTAGGATTTATAAATAGGACTATTAAATCTACTCGGTTAAGATATTTTTCTCTGTTACAAATGCTAATAAGCAAAAATATAAACTTTGATCTGTAAATATAGAAACTATCTTTGCTTGGGTCAGATCCTTTGTGGTCATATGAATACTGGCATCACATACTCCATTTATCTTTGCTCTAGACTATAGATTATGCTCTTTCTGCTTCTCTACGTTTCTTAGTAACCCTTCTCTTCAACTTCTCCTGCTTCTCAATTCAACTCGCCAACATCTCTTCTCTCATTAGTTCTCATCCTTTATATAGATAAAATTTTTCCTCTCAATCTCCTTACTTAGGTTTTCCATCATTTGCGCTCAACCGTTAGATCATCTTCTTCACAAATCTCAGCTTGGTAAACTATTTAAATTTTACCTCGTAACTTGAACTTTTTCTTGGAACTCTAATAATCAGGTTTAACCGCTTAATCTTCGCCTTATATCTTCTCATTGAATTTTCTAGCTCGCAGATATTTTAACAAACTTATTTTATCCTTATCAACATCCAGATCATCATATCTTTGTATTAAATTTTATCTTATCATTATTCTCAATCAATATCCTGTACTCGGTAACTTTCCTTGCAACTCAGTGACTATCTTCCTTCACTGCTCGGTGCCTAACTCATTCTCGGTGCTCGGTAACTAAAACTGACTAACACAACTCTATACCGACAGACTATGTCTAGCTTGGTAGAGTAACTCTTTCCAGTCATAACTTCACTCTTTGCAATCTCTGACTTAATCAATCAAATGTACCAACTTGATAATCATCAAATATATAGTAGAAAATAACTATATCAGCACTACTTCATCATTGTCTGATCTGTATTTGTCACTCATTTAACTTCTCCTTCTTATGACATGGTAACTCAATATAAATCAATAATCAATTGCTTGACATCAATGACAAAATAACAACTGATCTAACCATTTCTACAAAGATTTATACCTATTATCACTCGGTCTTCATCATCTCCATCAGTTGGTTAACAATCTCCCTCTTTGGCATTGATGGAAAAACTATAGTATTACTATAGCAATTGATTATGACAACTCTCAATACTTTAAACCTTTGTAATTACTCCCTTTGAGTTGATAGTTCTGTTTCTGATTCAATTGTTGCTTTCTGATCATCAAACTGTTCTCCCTCTTGGATAAATCTTCTGATACTTTACTTACTGATTCTCCTTCATGAGTAAATAGTAGCAATTCATTCTCTTCCTCTTTAATCAATATATCCCTTATGGATAAAATTCATCAATTCATTCTCTCCCACTTTGACAACAATGCCAAAAAGTCATACTCCTGAAAACTTGTTCCAGTAGTGGATTATACCTTACATGCACAAATATTCATTGCATATAGAAATCTCCACACAACTTCAAGAATCACCTAAAGTGTGTCATACTAACATCAATTCAAAAATATTTTCTAATAAAGTATATAATTGATGCAACATGCCTCATGCTCTTAGTGAATATTGGATAGGGGAAGAACCCCTAATTTACCTCTGAGATACTCAAAAGCATCTTTCAGTAGTGGCTTAGTAAAGATATCAACCAGTTGTTCCTTTGAATTCATATACTCCACTATCACATTTTTCTCTTTAACTTGTTCTCTCCAGTAGTGATACTTGATAGAAATGTGTGCTTGGTCTTTGAATGCATAACCGGGTTCTTTGATATGTTGATAGCACTTGTGTTGTCACAAAAAATAGTTATAGGATCTGAGATAATATATTGCTTACCTTCAAGTAGTTGTTTGAACCAAAACAATGTTTGCACAATTCATGGCAGCAAAAACATATTCTGCCTCGGCAGTAGACTGTGAAATGCAACTTTGCTTCTTGCTTAGCCATGCGACCAATATTTCACCTAAAAAGAATGCTCCTCCACTAGTACTTTTCTTGTCATCAATATTTCCAGCCCAATCTACATCAGTATAGACTTGCAGATCAAAAGTACCTCCTTTCTTGTACAATAAGCCAAAATCTTCAATTCCTTTCAGATATCTAAAGATTCTCTTAACTGCAGACATATCTGTTTCCTTAGGATTAGAAGAAAATATTGCAACAATCCCAACTGTGTGTGCTATATCAGGTCTGTTGTGAACTACATACTGAAATTTACCAAACATGGATTGGTATAGAGTATTATCCACCTCTTGTGTCTCATCTTCTTTTGACAATTTACATCCTGTGATCATCGGTGTTCCAACAGGCTTGGAATCTTGCATACCAAAAGTTTCGAGGATCTCCTTGATATAATTATCTTGTGTAATATAGATCCCTTATGCAACTTTTTGTATTTGTAGACCTAGAAAGAACTTAATCCCTCCCATCATTGACATTTCAAACTCTTTTCTCATTTCATCAACAAATGCTTTAAATAAGGTGGTATTGCCGCCAAAAAAATATATCATCAACAAAAATTTAAACAATCAAAACCTTTTTGTCACTGTCACACTTCAAATAAATATTACTATTGTCACTTGTTCTTTGAAATCCTATTTTGATTAGATAAGAGTACAATCTATCATACCACATTCGGGGTGCTTGCTTCAAACCATAAAGAGCTTTGTGTAATTTACATACCTTATTCTTGTTTGTGCTCTCAATTAATCCTTCAGGCTGCTCAATGTAAACTTCTTCTTCAAGTATCCCATTTAGAAATGCAGACTTGACATCCATTTGATAAACTTTGAATCCATTGTAAGACGCATAAGATAGAAGTATTCTAACTCCTTCCAATCTAGCAATAGGTGCAAAAGTCTCTCCATAATCAATACCTTCTTCTTGTGCATAACCTTTGCAAACCAATCTTGCTTTATTTCTGATTACTTCTCCATTCTCATTCAGCTTGTTTCTGAAAATCCATTTAGTACTAATAATATTTTTATCCTTTGGCCTAGGGACTAAAGTCCATTTTTTGTTCTTTTCAATATGATCAAACTCTTCTTTCATCGCTTTCATCCAATCTTCATTATCTAGTGCATCTTTAACTTTCTTTGGCTCAAATATAGATATCAAACATGTATTGTCTCTTACCTTGCTTCTTGTCATCACTCCAACATCTTTATTTCCAATAATCTTACTCAGGGAATGGTGTCTCCTCACATATTTTGCTAAAACAGGCTTGGTAGGTCTTAGTGCTTCATCCTCATCACTCGGTTGTTGAGCTCTCTATTCAGATTCCTCCTCGGTAGGTGCTCTCGCTATGGTGTCGGGAACATTAGGTTGTACATATACAAACTTATCATAATCTTCAAGTTCCATTTTACTTTATTCATCATTATTTTTTGCAAACTCATCGATTCTCACACTTGCACTTTCCACCATTTTATTAGTAACATTATTCAAACACTTATACGCTTTACTCCTTATAGAATATCCAAATAATATCCCTTCATCCCCTTTAGTATCAAACTTTCCTTCTCTTTAATCTTTCAAGATATAACATCTACTTCCAAAAAATTTGAAATAACTCACATTAGGTTTATGTTCACACCAGATTTCATAAGGTATTATGTTGGTACCTTTCTTCATTTGTACTCGGTTCAATGTGTAAACAACAGTACTGACTGCTTCTCTCCAAAATTTTTGTGAAATACCCTTTTCAATCATCAGTGTCCTTGCACAATCAACAATAGATCCATTTCTTCTCTAAGCAATACCATTCTATTGTGGTGTCCTTGGTGCTGACATCTGCCTCTTAATTCCATTTTCATTACAAAATAGTGTAAACTCATCAGATGTAAACTCACCTCCTCTGTCAGATCTCAGACATTTTAGTTGTCTTCCTGTTTCTTTCTCAACTCTAGCCTTGTACCACTTAAACATTTGAAATGCATCACATTTTTCTTTTAAAAATATGACAGACATCATTCTAGAATAATCATCCACAAATAAAATAAAATATCTGTCTCCATAGAAACTTTGAGTCCTCATGGGTCCACATAAATCAATATGCACTAAATCCAAAAATCCTTGAGGAACATAAGTCTTTCTTGGAAAACTAGATTTAGTCATCTTACCCATTTGACATTCTCTGCACATAACATTTTTTTAGGTTTCTCTAATCTCGGTAGTCCTTTGACTCTATTCTTTTTACCCACTTTGATTAAGTTGTCAAAATTAACATGACAAAGCCTTTTGTGCTATAACCAAACATCTTCAACTTTAGAAAACATGCAATTCTTCATAGAAGTATCAAGATAAAATAAATTACCTTTAGATTATTCTCCAGTAGCAATCAGATTCTCCTTCTTATAAAAAAATTTCACCTTTTCATGTTGAAATTCTAGTTGGTGACCTATGTTATTTAGTTGTGCAACACTCAACAGATTATACTTTGAGCCTTCAACCCAATAAACATCATCACATCTTGTGTTATTCAGTAGAATTATAGATCCTTTTCCTTTCACAAGGTATGGAGCATCATTGCCAAATCTAAGAAATCCCCATCATTCTTCTCCAAGGAAATAAACTTAAGTGTGTCACCAGTCATGTGATGTGAACAACCACTATCTATAATCCATGTTTCATTCTTACGTACTTTTGATATTAGGGCTCTTGGTTCTTCTTTGTTTTCTCCATCAGAATTATCTTTAATAGAAATGTACACAACTTCTTCACCACCATTATCATCTGAATCATTATCACTTATTCCTTCATCAGCAATATGACAAGATTTCTTACCTTTGTTTTTGTAGTCTCTGAATCTCCTGAATCTGTTGTCTCTTTTATCTGTATCTTTGTTATCTTTCTTCTCCTCATTATCTTTCTCAGGGAAGTTAGATGCAATATGACCAATCTTGTTACAATTAAAAAATTTCAAGGGTAACTTACCTCGATATCTACCTTTGCCTCTTTGTAGCCTTCTAGCTAACAAAGCTTTAAAATCTCTCTCCTTCTCTTCAACTTCAACATATAACTCTTCCAAACCACTTTGACAGCTGTAAAATCCCTCACTAGCACTTCTCACATATCCATCACTAGCTCTAGACTCCTTAGAAATTCCAATCTTCAAAGATGACTTAAATGCAGACTCAATCTTAGATGTAGAAGGTAGACTATTATCAAAGTCATTAATCTCAAATGCAACCATCTTACCAATAGTAACATCAAGTGAAACATTATATGAGGAATGGATCTCAACTCTTGTATAGAAGATACTCAAATATCATGACTCAGTAGTAGGGTTCTCAACATTTTTCTTGTTACATATTCTTCTGTTATGGTTCCACCAGCTCCTCTGATAGAATTAACAATCTCCTTAAGTCTAGTGTTGTATTGTCTTATGTTTTCTCCTTCTTTCATTCATAGTGAATCAAATTTACCTCTCAAACTTTTTACTTTTTCCTTTTGAACATGTTGATCAGCACCATAGGTCAAAATAAGCTTATCCCACATTTTTTTTCAATATCCATGAAGTTCATCATATTCCTGGTTGGTAAGTGTAGCAACAATCTCAATCATGACTTGGGTGTGTTCTTGCTTCTATCTTTCCTCTCGAGTGTCAAAGGTACAGTCGTAGGTGCAACATATGCATTATCAAGAAAACAAAGTCCATGCTCTCCTATACCAGACACATGCAATCTCATTCTAATTTTCCATGTAAAGAATTGATCCCTATTCAACTTTGGTGCTTCCCTCTTATACATCTTGAGAACTTAACTCAAGTCCTTTTAAACTTAACACTTTAGAGTACCAAACTCTGATACCATTTGTTGCTCCACTGAGAGGGGGAGCGTGAATCAGACAAAATCAAACTTTAATACTTAAAACTTAGCTCACAGATTCACTCCGTAGAATTGAATACAATAATGACCGTCTCACCAAATAACTTTAATAACTTAAAGAACCATACATATCATAATATTAAAATAAATCATTCAAACTCAGTTAACACCATATTTAACAAGGAAACACAATAAGGGAAAAACCTCTGTTGGAATTGTGACCCACAATAACAATGTACACTTCTGAAGTATGCTCGGTTAATAACTTATCCTGTTAAATATTACAAACACATTTTCTAGATGTGACCTTTTAAATGGAATTTACCTCAGATCTGTTAAGATCTTCACCCTATTAGGAGTGGCCTTGTTAGAGGTCTTTAAAAACTCTTTTGGAATGTCACCTACTTCTAGTATTTACAAATAGGGTTGTTAAATCCACTTGGTAAAGAGATTTTTGTTCGTTACAAATGCTAATAAGAAATAGTATAATTTGATCTGTAAATATAGAAACTACCTTTTCTTGAGTCAAATCATTTGTGCTCATATGAATATTGGCATCACATACTCCATTTGTCTCTTCTCTAGACTGTAGATTCTACTCTTTTTGCTTCTCTGCTCTGCTCGGTAACTCTTTTCTTTAGCTTCTTTTGATTCTCAATTCAAATCACCAACATCTCTTATCTCATTAGTTCTCATCCTTTATATAGACAAAATTTTGCCTCTTAATATCCTTGCTTAGGTTTTCCATCATCATTTGTGCTCAGCCGTTTGATCATCTTCTTCACAAATCTCAGCTCGGTAAACCGTTTAACTTTTACCTTGTAACTTGAAATTTTTCTTGGAACTCTAATAATTTGGTTTAATCGCTTAATCTTCCCCTTAGAGCTTCTCATTGAATTTTCTCAGTCGTAGATCTTTTAAAAAATTTCCTTTATCCTTATCAACATCTAGATCATCACATCTTTGTATTAAATTCGATCTTATCATCATTCTCAATCAATATCATGTACTCGGTAACTTGCCTTGCAACTCGGTAACTATATTCATTCACTGCTCGCCTAACTAATTCTTGGTGCTCGGTAACTGAAACTGACTTAAAAAACTCTATACTGACTGTAACCACCCTAATTTGGTATTCTCTAACCATAGACCCTATTTTCCCTAAGTGTGATCATACCCCTAATTATGTCAAGACAATTCTTCAATTTATTGGCATAATTCATTTAAATCAAATTTAATCTCCTAAGTGATTTAATCACTAAATTACATTAATTGCCTTAACCAATCAAATCAAATCAATTTAATTTAATAAAAAACAAATCAAAAACATGGCTAAAGTAATTAATTAAAAGGAATTAAATAAATCCTGATTACAACTCCATTTACAAAAGGGAAAGTCAAATCCCTAACCAATGAGAGTTAAATCACTTGGATCACCTCACATGGATCACCAAAGATTCAATATCCACCTCTCTTCCACTTTCAATCCTAACCTCTCATTCACAAAATTATTCTATAAATGGAATGAATTTTAAGCTCAATGGGCCCCTAATCTTAGAATTTCAAAAGCATCCTTCTGCTGCCCCTAATTCTTAATTGTTATTTGCAAACTTATGCTACTCTTATTTTCATAGATCTTAATGCATTTTAGCTCTCATTTTCATAGAATTGTTATAATCTTTCATTTTGGATCTTTAAAATTAGTATTTCTTTAGCATTTAGATTAAAAACATTCAAAATCTTCCATTTGAAGTTGTATATGTCGCTGATTAATGCATAATTGAGGGAAATTATAGCATTCTTCACACTCTTCTTAGATAGGAAGCAATAGGTTGATTTTAGTGATTGATATACTTGCTAAATCTTGTTCTTCACTAATATAATGACTTATTGAATTGTTGTGTTGCAGACAATAGGTACACAAAATAACTCACACACCGACTGACTTTGTCTAGCTTAGTAGAGTAACTCTTTCCGGTCATAACTTAAATATTTGCAATCTCTGACTTAATCAATCAAATGTACCAACTTGATAATCATCAAATATATAGTAGAAAACAACTATATCAACATCACTTCATCATTGTCTGATCTGTATTTGTCACCCATTTAACTTCTCCTTCTTATGATATGGTAACTCAATATAAATTAGTAATCAATTGCTTGACATCAATGACCAAATAACAACTAATCTAACCATTTCTACAAACATGTATACCTATTATCCCTCGGTCGTCATCATCAACTGATTAACAGACATAATTGCACTAGACACAACCTGTGTGTTTAACATGTTCATAGGAGTGGAAAAGGCAGGATGTTTGGAAGAGATGCAATCATCCGAGGTTATTAGGAAGGGGAAATAAAAACCTAGACTTTCCTGGCACAAGGCCTGATAGTCACTCCCAGAGTAGTGGGAAGTGAGGCAAAAGATGTGTCTATTTGAGGGATCAGAGAAGAAAGAACTAAAATAGTAGTATAAATAGGAGTGGTAGACATTGGAACTTAAGACTGATTGACTTTCCCCCTTCGTAGCGGCTTTACACACCAAGGCCCTCTCCTACCGGTGATACATACGCTCACGCACAAGTTGGTTCCAATGTAAGTTTGGGCTTGGCTAAGAGGTCTCTAGAGGCTCATTCGAACTAAAGAATTTTTCCTATCATTTATTAAATCAATGAGAGGATTATGCTCTTTTTCTTCAAGAAAAATCAGAAACTTAAAAATTGATTTAGGACTTGAGAAGAATTTGGGGATAATTGAACTAAGGCAAACCTCATTGTTTAAATTTCTTTTGGGAAGTAATTGAACAAACACAAAGCATTTAATATTGTGGGCTAATTGAACAAGCTTCATTGTATAATTCCTTTGGAGAGTAATTAAACAACACAAAGCACTAAATATTGTGGGATAATTGAACAACTCATTGTCTAATTTTGGATAAAAATTGAATAAGAAAATCACCTAACTTTGGGGAAATTGAACAAACAAACTTTGATTTTCAAGTACTTTGTGTTTTCATAAAATAGGAATTAAGAATCAAACTTAAGCATATTACTTGATCTCACTAGAGGATTTGCTCTTCCTTCCAAGTGGAGGAATTAAAAACTCGTCATGGGAGATTGAGTTTTGAGTGAATTCATTTGAGGGAAAGAATTGCTTGAAGTGTTTTTGGGAGAAAATGAATCGAAATAGGAGAGTATGCTCTTCTTCTTTTGAACCAAAGTAGTGGGAAGTGAGGCAAAAGATGTGTCTATTTGAGGGATCAGAGAAGAAAGAACTAAAATAGTAGTATAAATAGGAGTGGTAGACATTGGAACTTAAGACTGATTGACTTTCCCCCTTCGTAGCGGCTTTACACACCAAGGCCCTCTCCTACCAGTGATACATACGCTCACGCACAAGTTGGTTCCAATGTAAGTTTGGGCTTGGCTAAGAGGTCTCTAGCGGCTCATTCGAACTAAAGAAATTTTCCTATCATTTATTAAATCAATGAGAGGATTATGCTCTTTTTCTTCAAGGAAAATCAGAAATTTAAAAATTGATTTAGGACTTGAGAAGAATTTGGGGATAATTGAACTAAGGAAAACCTCATTGTTTAAATTTCTTTTGGGAAGTAATTGAACAAACACAAAGCATTTAATATTGTGGGCTAATTGAACAAGCTTCATTGTATAATTCCTTTGGAGAGTAATTGAACAACACAAAGCACTAAATATTGTGGGATAATTTAACAACTCATTGTCTAATTTTGGATAAAAATTGAATAATAAAATCACCTAACTTTGGGGAAATTGAACAAAAAAACTTTGATTTTCAAGTACTTTGTGTTTTCATAAAACAGGAATTAAGAATCAGACTTAAGCATATTACTTGATCTCACTAGAGGATTTGCTCTTCCTTCCAAGTGGAGGAATTAAAAACTCGTCATGGGAGATTGAGTTTTGAGTGAATTCGTTTGAGGGAAAGAATTGCTTGAAGTGTTTTTGGGAGAAAATGAATTGAAATAGGAGAGTATGCTCTTCTTCTTTTGAAGAATCAGAAATCTAGAAATCCTAAGCTCGCTAATCCTTTGTTATGCTTTCAAAACATTAGAGGGCCTATCGGTTGAGGAAAAAATCTCCCAGGATGACCCAAGTGAGGATAGGTTTACGCCAACCCATCCAACTCACTATAAATAATTTCTTCCTTGTAGGATAAAGCCTTGGAAGATGTAAACGGTTTTGTTCTTGGAATTTTGACATCATTCCTTGAACATGCTTGGGTGTGTGTAGAGAGGAGCCGCTTGAATCTTGCTTGTGATACTACACACATTTGAGTACTCATAGGGCTATATGCCTTAATTTTTCCTTTTTTAATTCTATGGGAGACAGTTGTGAACGGATGCCCCATCATAATAAAAATTTGTAGTCAAATTACCCGATTCATCTCTGAAAGGGTGATAATCTTTGTGCAAGGCAAATAGTAATTGCCCCAAGATAGTCATCATTTCGTGCCCTCACTTGCATTTGGATTTGGCTAATATGGCATCATGACTGGAGCCATTGTGTTCTTGGTGATGGCCATATTCTGATTAGCATTTGAGTGTGTACCCGAGTCTATCAGCAAAGATTTTCATTCTATGCTTAGAAACTAGGGAATAGGGAAAGTGCTTTTATCATCCCTTAACAAAGAAACTTTGCTTGATGTTCTTTAAAGCTCACTAAAAAGATAACTCCAAAAAAAAGCAATAATATTCATTCCCTGACATACAAGTTGTTTCCTACTCACTGGAAAGTCTCAGAATAACCTTACTGTCAAGCAAAATTTCACATATTTTGAGACAAAATAGACAAAACATGACAAAACATCAGAGGTTTGTTTTTGGTCTGTCTTAGGTCGCTTCTAGTTGCATTAGCTCGCATCTAGGGAGAAGGCTCATTTTTGGTCATTTCTACCTCACATCTAGGGAGAAAGCTCGCATTTTGTATATCAAAGCTCTCATCCAAGATATCAAAGCTTGCATTTGGTTAGACAAAACCTCGCATTTAGTGTGTCACATTTAGGATAGTGGGCACTTGTAGATTTGTATCTCAGAGAAATTAAGTATATTTGGGCACCCTTTTGTCTCTTTAGTCTAGTCCTATTTCTTTTTCTAGTCCTCCTGTCGCTATTTCAAAACTTATTCAGAAGTCTACCTTGCATGTCCTTTTGGGTTCTCACAATTGGTCTCAAAATGTGTGGTCTACTCACTTTTCAAAAAAACTTGATTCCTAGCTCACTATCACGGAATTCTAACTCTCTGATGCTGGAGTCATTTACTTCCATCAAAAAGAAACAATCCTTTACTACTTGGAAACACTTACTTGGACAATTTGAGACTCCACTTGACACTATTGGAAACCTTTTGACATTGTTGAGATTTAGCTTCATGGTTAACACAAGACACAACAAGTATCTTGCTGATGAATTGGAAGTACCTCCTATATTGCTACAATTTCAACAACGAGAAACATATCATAATCCCTTATTTGACATAAAATCACCTGCAATGGGAGCTCCTAGAAATGAATGGAGTACAGATTTTGAAGAATACAAAAATGACAAAAACCAAAGACAAGAAGAGATTAGTAGTGAAGAATAAATTCACATTACTCATCCTTTTTTTGACTCGGATAGTGATGGAGATGTACCCGAGGAAGACTATAATAGACTCCAACAAAGTCAAAAATTCCAAAGAACATTGGAAAAGATCATTGGTGAAAACAAGGAAAAATACTTTCTACATCTAGCATCCCTTGGAGTTAAACTACCTAAAAATAATGATGTTGAAAGACTAAAGAAAAAAGAGATACTAACCTCTATCTCTATTTTCACCAAGCAATTGACCTTTATGTAAGCTGAACTTGCAACCCTCAAACAAGAGAAGGTGAAACCAACGAAAAAATACTCTTTGGACCACATTTGTCCATTTCCTTTTGAGAAGAGTACCAACATGATTCCATTTCCTCCCAACATGGAAAGGCCCAAGTATGACAAGTATATGGGAGAGACTGATCCACATGACCATATGAGAGAGTTTTGTTCTCTAAGCATAGAGTACATGCACGAACCTACATATCTAATGAGGCTATTTCTAGGAAGTTTAGGCAGAAATGCTATGGAGTGGTTCTCCAAACTCACACCTAAGGTGAAATATTTTGAGGAGTTAATACAACGTTTTGTCCAACATTAATCTTACAATATACAACATGATGTAGCCATGATGGACTTATGTAACACAAAACAAAGAACCGGTGAATCCTTTACACACTTTTTACAAAGGGGGAGGAAAATCTTTGCTAGGTATTCAATAGCTATTCCCGAATTAGAAAAAATGGTAATCTTTTTTAACAACTTGATACCTGAATTAAACTATACTTTGCAAATGAAAGATTCACCTAGCTTTGATAGTATAATAAAAAATGCCATCTGTATTGAAGAGGTCATGGTTAAGAAAGGAGAAATCACACTTCAAAGTGATATTAAATCTACCAACTATAAAAACAAACCTAAGTGGTGGAAACAAAACACAAATGTTGTTAACGATGGAGTGGTAGATGCATCCAATGCTAATCCTAAACCCACATTGTTTAATTTAACGAACAACTTACAAGCAAACAAAGAGGCCAAGGTAACAACCACGATACCTAAAGAAAACAATGAGAACAACAAGAGTAGACCATGGAATTCTAGACCTCAACAGACATTCACTCCTTTGGGAGAACCTCTTGAGATAGTTTTGAAGACACTCTTAGACAACAAAGTTCTTACAATTCCTGATTTAAAACGATGGGAACCAGAAGTCAAACTGAGATGGTGGGATGATAATTCTTATTGTGTATTTCAAAAAAACAAGGGACATAAGACTAATAATTGTGTTAAGATTAAACATGTTATATACAAGACCTTATTGAAGGAGGCAAGATCAAAGTGGAAGGACACACCACTAATGAAGAACATACGACATTTAACAAATCATTTCCTAATTATGAGAAAGGGGAAGATTTTAAAGGAAAAAAAAGTGAAGTGAATTACACCTACTCCAATAATGATAATGTGATCAACATGTTGGACATTAAATACGAATAAATCAATGTGATCACTATTAAAGGTGCCAAAGATACGTCCATACAATCAAATGCAGTGACTCGAAGTCAAGAACAAGTTACAATCAAAGGAGCTAGCTCCTCATCAAAACAAGTGAAATATTCAAAAGTACCTATTGTCACTATTCCCAAACCAACAACAACAAGACAAACAGTTACCATTCCTTCAGAAAACTATAATTTGGTGGATCAATTGCAAAGAACCTCTGCTCAAATTTCTATATTTGAGTTATTCAAAATCTCCTCAGTGCATAGGGAAGTTCTTGAACAAGCCCTACATTATGAAAATGTTCCAAAAGAAATTGATGTAGACAAGTTCCATGCAATGGTTAATCATATCTCAGCACTACACTATCTCTCTTTTTTAGAAGAAGATGACAAGTCATTGACTCATCCACATAACCAACCCCTGCACATTGAAGTCCTAATTCACAAATCTCGTGTCAGATGTTTTTTGATAGATGAAGGCGCAGGGTTGAACATATGTACTCTCAATCTAATAAAGAAGTTGGGTCTTTCAGAACAACCCATTGATTCAAGAAGTAAGATAACTATCAAAGCTTATGATGAAGAAGAAAGATCATCTAAAGGTCTCATTGTTCTACCAATCATAATAGGACCAGTTGAAACAAATGTGATCTGTCAAGTTCTAGATCTACCCTTGGCTTACAAAATACTATTAGGGAGACCTTGGATCCATGAAATGAAAGTAGTACCATCTAATTGTAATCACCTAAAAATGGTTACCTAAACCCTAGACCCCTGATCTCAGCATTTAATCAAGAAACCCTAACCTTGATTAAACCTAAGTCCTAAATCAAATAGGCAATTATCGAATTCAAACTGATTTGACCTAAACCCTAGGTCCTAATTATTCATCTTACTTGATTAATTAATTAATTCCTAAAATCACATTACCTTGGCAAATAAACATCATGTTAATTATTTAATTGATATTCTGATATATTAATTAAATAAAAATTACAAAATTGTCAATTAAATAAAAAAGAAATTAAATTAATTATAAAATCATAAATGTGCATTCAAAATCAATTAATTTATTAAAAATGCATATGACATCATCAAATCCAGTTAACTGAATTATCAAAATGGAAACAATCCAGTTCCACTCAGTTAACTGATTCTCCACTATTTATCATTTTGGAAACATTTCAGTTAACTGTGAACTGATTTTGGAAGTTTCCAAAATAATTGATTAGTCAGTTCAGTCAACTGACTCTCTCGACCAATCAAATCACTTGCACATGGATTATGCTTCTTCAATTGAATCTGAGCCACTCTTTGAAGTTCGATCTCAACCATCGATTTGAGAGAGATTTCTATAAAAGAGAAAATCTTTTCCCTCACAAAGGAACCCAAAATTTTATTATCATTATTATGCTGTAATTTGCATTCAATCGTTTATCATTTTAGCTTTCAATTTGATTAGCATTTGGTTTACTTTTATGCAATCATGCAAATCTAATCATAGAGCACACTTACATTTGGTGTATTAAAATTAATCCATCACACTTCAATTGGTGCCTAAAAATTGAATTTAATTATCTTGGGTTAACATCAAATTTGTGCTCATTTAGATTAATCAGAGCATTTTACTTTCAGCATATAGATTAAATCCTTCGTTTAGGTCTTCGGTGTAGTCACTGAGCTTGCAATGACCTGAGAGCAAGCTCATACTCTTGCCTTCTAGAAGGCAACAGGTCAATTCTTTCATACATGTAGGATGAATGAATCCATATTCATTCCTGTATGCAACTAAAGAGAAATGACCATGTTGAAGTGTTCTGCTAAATCAAAGGCCCACATTTAGCTAGCACATTTCTGGCGCCCACCGTGGGGCTGAAAATCAATTTCAGGCCTCATTATTGAATTTTATTTTAATTTTGTTTTGTGTTCACTTTGAGCAAAATTTGGGTCCACCATTGCGTCCGAAATGTCATTTCGGTTAAAAATGACTATAAACACGCCTACCTTTGCTGAAAGTGGAATCTGTCGCAAATTTTTTTTGCAAACAGAGGCCGTACGACCTTCTGCATGCATATCAAAAAAAAAATTGCGCATATCGAGACAACTGCACGTGCATATATGAGGAAATTTTTTTTCTAAAAATTTGGTTCGGTCT
>MU223538.1:991184-1001716 GCA_018584345.1 Thuja plicata
CTCCTCCCACTCCCCACCTGCTGCCCTGCACACCTCTCCCACTCCCACCATTTTTATTTCTCCACCCACAGCACACTCCTCCCTGCTGCGCGTCCTCTAAACACACAGCCCACTTCCCTCCTCCCACTCCCATAGCTCACTTCTCTCCCACCAATCCCACACCTACACAATCAAACCACCACTCTCCAAAACCACATCCCAAACCGGCCACTGCCAAAACCACCACCTCCAAAAATTGCCATTCTGAAACCGCTCAGCCCTTCCACCACCCGCGGGAAGTGGTAGTTAAATTTGACATCTGTCTAAACATTTTTCCACAGGGTTATTGGATTTTCATGATGCCCTCCAAGCCATAAATTTTAAACTTGAAAATTCATGACATCAACAACATTTTGAAATTGCTTGCATTCACCATATTCAGTTTTGGTTTTGCACTCATACTTTAAACACTCATAACTTGCTTATTCGGAGTCCTTTTTGGGTGCAATTTTTTTTGATTTTGGGTAGAATTTTGCAAGGATCACTGTGGTGAAGTCAGTTTTCATTTTTTCTCTCTAGATTGATCATAAATTTTACTTTTTGGTTACTATTGCTGACTAATCCTCAGTTTTGTAGCTTTCGGAGCCTCGTACGGGCTCATACGATCACCTTTTTCAGTGATTTTTTTTATAAAACCGTATGATTTTCTGTCTACTATCTGAATATGCACTCTATTTTCTGATTTGATGATTTTGATAATGTGGACTAATCTTTGGCTTGGTTGTTTGTGATCTTATCTTTTTCATACAGCCTAACAATGGTTTTCAGAATGTTACTCAAGAAGAATAAAACTCAAACTACTCATGAATTGGTTTTACAGGTTGCCTTTGATCGATAGAACACAAAACAATGTGCTTGCATCTTATTTTTGTTTCTTAAAATAGGAACCCACATGCAGGACTTATTAAAATTAACATTTGTTTGCTATTTTAGGAATGACAATGATGTTAGGAAACTATGCTCTCGCCCTTTTGGGATGATCAGAAATCCAGAAACATTATTGTCATTCTCTCATTCTGCTTGAAGTGTCTTTTAGTTTTGTAAATCCTCAGAATTGCATAGACATATCCTCTCCCCTCGCCTTCGTGGATCTTGGGTGAAAGAGAAATCCATACAAATCCTTTAGCGTGGCTACCTCCCAAGTGCTTTAACAGAGCCGGTGAGAGTGGATTGCCCAACCGGTAACAGGCTAAAGCCAAGCCCTTCTGAACCGGTATATAAAAAATGTCATTGTGATTAATGTCATAGTGAACAGGTGTTGAATGCATTATACTGGGAAGAAGATCTCCCTCAGTACCCTTGTGGTGCGTTAAAACCTACAGAAAGTAACTTTTCTAGGCTGGGAGGCCTCCATAACGGAGCTAATCTACCACAAGTATAACCACCTGAATGGATGTCCTTACTACAAACTTTGTTCTAGTATCCAAAATCCCTCTATCTGTTGGCGTAGAAGGTCAGAGACCGACTAAGATGTCCCACACTTTCACAGCTCTTAGTAGAGACAACGGTCCCTTGGGAAGTGATTACCCTTGGGATTTGAAGCTTGGTGTGCCTGAGAAGTGAGTGCACATGTAAGGAGGAGCCCGTGCCTCCAAGATTCTAAGTTGTCCACTATGAGTAGACATGGCCGAACTTCGGTTCAAGTGGGAACTCAACAGATATTGCCCTGGCTATCCTAGGATTATGGTGTGTCTATTATTTTCTTTTACAAAAAAAAATCTGCATGATGTGTCTTGCGTGAGTGTTCACTACAACAACAACAACAATCAAACAATCTAGAAAACTATACACTTTGGATAATTGTCTATCTTGTCTCATTTGAAACTTCAACTATCATGTCGAAACTCTGTCAAAATTATGTCAACTTGGTTTCAAAACTTGTCAAAACTTTGTCTTCCATCAGTCTATGCTACTACGTTCAGTCTCTTCTGAAATTTGCGCTGTCATAATGCTTCTGTTAGTTCAAATTGCAACTACAATCTGTTGTTAGTCCAACCTTTCACTGTCTTGAATTCTGGTGTCGTTACGCTTGTCCAATTGACCGAGTCCTTTGTTCAAACTTATCATCTTTGTCTGCGCTATCCTTATTCTGGGTTGTGAGAGCAGGTTCGTTAACCTTGACTCAAGATCAGAGTCTTTGCTATCTCCATCCTCAATTGGACGTTTATCTCTTGGTCTCTTTGGTCCTGGACTTAGACAACACTTTAGATCTCACCACAGTGTCAGTCAGATGAATCAACTTATCTTATGCCTGTGCGAACTAGAAGTCATTTTAGAGAATTTCACGAAGAAGACAACTAGGGATTCCCATTCAAAGACAACTCCTTGTTTGGAGAGAACCCTCTTTTTGAGGGAGATTCTCAAATTCCTCCTAGATCACAATCCCCAGAGGATAAGTTACCTAGTCCTAAGATGTCAGAAGAAAGACAAGGTAGAGGCAGGTCTCGACAGAGATACTTCTCTAATGGTACCAACCCTCGCAATAGTCAACATTCCTAGAGTCCATCAAACCCTGGTGAGGAAGAGATTGATGAATGTCTCTAGGATAAGAGATTTGTAAAACTCATGAAAACAATCATAAACCGAGATAAGGAACAATATTTCCTAGATCTAGCAGAGCAAGGCGCTCAACTTCCACCTCACTTCAAAGCTGAGGATATCATTGCTAGGGAAGAAGAAACCCCTATGACACTCATAACTAAACAAATGCAAGCTATGTAATGGAATTAAAAAAACTCCAAAAGCAAAAAGAAACACCCAACACAAGGTTTTCTTTAAACACAATCTATCCTTTTCCTTTTGACAGAGATTTGTACTTGCCTCCGTTTCCATGCGGGGTTGAAATTCCACAGTTTGATGAGTACAATGGTCACTCTGATCCACAAGATCACATCTGAGAATTCTATGCTCTTTGTACAGAATTTATGCATGACGAGACATATCTTATGCATCTCTTTCCTTGGAGTTTGAGTGGCCAAGCTATGGAGTGGTTCTCAAAGTTACCCACTGGTATACAAACTTTTGATGAGTTGATAAATCTGTTCTTACAATAGTACTCTTACAACATCCAACATCTTGTGACGATGATTGATTTATTTAACATGAAGCAAAATACAAGAGAACCCTTTCTAACCTTTCATCAATGATGGAGAAAGATGTTTTCTAGATATCCATGCATCGTGCCTGAATCTGAAAAGATGGATATTTTAGGCTAGTGTTCTGATTCCAGAACTAAACTACCCTCTTCAGATGCAATGTCCACCCTCTTTCAAGAAAATGGTGGAAAACGCAAATAGAAGATTTGCTTGTTAAAAAGGGTGACATTACCCTCTTCAAGGAAAACAAGTTTGGTTCTAGTTCCAAAGATAAATCTAAATATTGGAACAAAAACAAGCATGTGGTAAATGATGGAGTAGTCGATTACTCTGCTCCCCAATCAAAACCAGCAGTCTTCAATCTGACAAGTGGCTCTAAGGCCCTAAAAATTGCTGAAAATGCCACTAAATCATCATCTTCTAAAGGGACCAGCAGTTTGTTGAAAGACAAACCATGGATTAAACGTAAACGAGACTTTGACTCCTTAGGTGAGTCCTATGAATTTGCACTTAAAACTCTACTGCAAACAAGCTGCTCACATTGCCAGATAACTCCAAACCATATGATCCAGAGATCAAACCTAAATGGTGGAGAGACAATTATTTCTGTCAATTCCATAGAAACAAAGGACACACGACAGAAAATTGCATGAGGCTCAAACATGAGATCCGAGATCTCATTGATAACGAAATAATTGCTGTTGATAATCACAACAAGAATGCTGATCATAAGGCATTCAAAGATCCTTTCTTGGACCATCACAAAGGAGAAACTTCCAAGAAAGGTGCCCAAATCAATCACACTTATTCTAATGATGACTATAATGTCATCAACATGCTTGAGCCGTCTCATTCTGAATATTGCAATGTCATCATCGTCAAGAAGAAAGAGAAAGAGTTTCGATCGGCCAATGCAGTGACTCGAGCACAAGAGAAAGCACAAGTGAAAGTCACCCTGGGGGGTTCTGGATCTTCAAAACCTTCATCAACTTTCGATAAACCATCGGTATCCAAATCCTGGGTACCTCTTAGCAAACAAACCACTGTGGGTACCTCTAAAGTCTCACAGTCCAAACAACTAACTTTGTCTAATACTGTGGACTATAGCATCGTCGAGCAATTGCAGAGAACCTCTGCCCAGATTTCAATCTTTGAATTGCTCAAACTCTCTCCATCTCACAGAGAGGTCCTAGATAAAGCGCTATCAACTACCAATGTCCCTAAGGACTTGGATCTGGATTGATTTCAATCCATGGTCGGTCACTTGACCTCGCCATATTACCTATCATTCTCAGAAGAAGATGACAACTCTTTAAGTCATCCACACAATCTCCCCTTGCATGTCGAAGTCTTGATCCATAAACACCGTGTAAGACAAGTCTTGATAGATGGAGGTGCAGGGTTGAATATTTGCACATACAGGTTAATTGAGAAACTAGGCATTTCAGAGAACGTCATTGATCCTAAAAAGAAAATCACTATCAAGGCATATGATGAACAAGAAAGATATTCTAAAGGTCTCGTGACTTTACCAATCTACATAGGTCCTGTTGAGAGGGATGTTACCTTCCAAGTTTTGGATCTCCCACTGGCCTACAACATTCTATTGGGAAGACCCTGGATCCATGAGATGCAGGCAGTACCATCAACATTCCATCAATGCATCAAATTCCCATTCAATGGTGTAGAGGTCATTGTTCCTGTAGACACTAGTTATGCTTGTAACACATTAAGACAACCAACAGATACCCTTGTCCCACACAACAGTGAGGCATCCGACTCTGAATCAGCTACAAATTTATTGAAGGAAATGGAAAAGAACCTCAAGATAAAGGACACAGGTATGGGTGGATACACAGTGGAACCTATACTATCACTCACATCTCTTCCGAGATCAGCTAGGTCTTATGGAAAACCGTCAGAAGAGATGAAACCAACAATATCCCAAGAAATCTATGATGAGACCTTTGTTAAAGCAAACACACCATTAGAAGATGAACAGGAGGAAAGAGCCGTTCTGGCTTGTTTATATAAAGAACCTAAAGATATTGAAGATGAACAACGTGTAATACCCCTAGAAAAATTTGGTGTGGGGTATAAGGTGGCTTGTAAAATGGGGTATTCGGGTAAATGACCCATTGGACCTAATCAAAATGGTCTTAAAGAACCTATCTCTACTGACTACAGATGACCTAAAGACACAATAGGTCTAGGGTTCTTATCCAAGAAAGAACAAAGAGTGAAGAATTTCTTAGATAAAGGAAAGGGACATCAGGTTCTGGAAGAACAAAACACAACAGTAGAAAGCACTGACACTGGCAACTGGGATGATTCAGATGATTCTAATGTAGAGGATGTGTATCCTTTTCCCATTCCTCCCAATATTTTGGCTCTTCTATTTGCTGAAGATACATCATAGGTCAATTCTACTGAAGAGTGTGTTCTAGAGGAATCATCAATGACTTCTGATGAGTCAAAAACTACTGAATCTGAACAAGCTTCAGATATAGAAGAACAAAGTCTAACCATAGCAGAGTTTTTAGGTAGAACTCATCCAAACTAGGGGCAAAGAGTAGATTTCACTCACGTCCTGGATATGAAACCTAATGATGAAACAGACTCCCATGAATACGAGTTTGATAGTCTTTCAAAGGGAACTTTAGACATAAATATGGAGACCATGCACGAAGTAGGTGAAGGCTTAGACATTAGATCAGATGAATTGGGACCTCCTATTTCTGACATGGGCTTCGATGATGCCGTTAGGGCTCTTTTTGATTCGAACACATCTATACAAGGTTCAAGTCTAGGACTCTACTTAACTATCGATGTCTATGATGAACATACCGTGAATGCCCTCGAACCCAGTGAACCTTTGCCGCTAATGCATCCTAAACTCATTGATTAGTCCTTACAAGGACAACCTGCTGAAATGCCTACATTTTCCAATGACTATGCTTTAGCCTGCTATCTTAACGCCACTGAACCTATCACTTCTTCCACCAGTGAACCTAGTGTGAACATGACTAAAGTGGACATCAAGTATCTTAGTTATAAGATAAAAATGAGAAAAAGAAAAGGGTCTGAAGGTGAAAACCACATTGTGGCAGTTTCAGAACCCAAAATAGTAAAAAGAAAAGACGCATCCAAAGGTGAAAACCTCTCTGAGGTGCCTGAGGATGGGATGCTTGATGTCTTTCCTAGTCATTTATAGGAACGATCATTAGTGCTTATAGAGCCAACTCAACCAGTGAATATTGGTACAGAGGAACATCCACACATCATTCATGTAGCTAAATCTCTGTCTATAGAAGAGCTCAAGGAATTTACAGAATTCTTTAAAGAGAAGAAGATAAAATTTGCATGGACATACTCAGATATGCCTAGTTTAGATCCAGATCTTATCATGCATCATCTCTCAATAGCTCTGGGAGTAAAACTAGTAAAACAAAAACTCATAAAAATGCACCCTCATGTTGCATTACTTATCAAGGCTGAACTAGAAAATTTACTCAAAGTTGGATTCATCGGAGCTATTGATTATACAGAATGGATATCCAACATTGTACCAGTATCAAAGCCAAATAAATCTATCAAAGTCTGCACTGATTTTAGGGATCTCAACAAAGCATGTCCAAAGGATGACTTTCCTTTTCCTAACATTGACATGATTGTGGACATGACTGCTAGGTATGAAATTTATTCTCTCATGGATGGTTTCTTGGGGTACAACCAAATCAAGATTGCTCCAGAGGATCAAGAAAAGACTGCCTTCACATGTGCCTGGGGAACATTCTACTGGAATGTCATTCCTTTCAGTTTGAAAAATGCAGGAGCTACCTATTAGAGGACAGTAACAACTATCTTCCACGATATGATGCACAAAACCATGGAAGACTATGTGGATGATACCCTGGCTAAATAAACAAAACAATCCCTGCACCTACAAGATTTAGGCCCAATCATGGATAGAATGGAAATTTTTTAATTATGGTTGAATCCTAAGAAATGTGCATTCGGTGTCACCTCTGGCAAGTTGTTGGGTTACATTATCTCAGCTAAAGGCATAGAAGTCGATCCTAAAAAGGTGCGAGTGATACTGGAAATGTCACCTCCTAAGAACATAAGTCAAATGAGAACACTCCAAGGGAGAATCCAGTCTATCAGAAGGTTCATCTCACAATTGGCTGATAGAGCACAACCATTCACCAAGACTCTGCACAAGGGCATTACTTATCAATGGAGTGAAGAATGTGACAAGAGTTTCACTGAAATCAAAATGTACTTAGCGAACCCGCCAGTACTCATGCCACCTCAACAAGGTAAACCATTGATTTTGTACATTTCAGCTACCTCAACATCACTGGGGGTACTACTAGCGCAAGAAGATGAAGACAAGAAAGAACGTGCTATATACTATATCAGTAGAACATTGGTGTCCTATGAGATGAATTACTCTATGATTGAGAAAGCATGCCTGGCAGTAGTCTTTGCATCTCAAAAATTGCATCACTACATGTTGGCTAACTCTATCAATCTGGTGGCTAAAATTAACCCTTTGAAGTATCTCCTGAGCAAAGCTACCCTCACTGGAAGATTGGCTAAGTGGGTTATGCTTCTTAGTGAATTTGACATAGAATATATTGAGCATAAATCGATCAAAGGGAAAGCAATCGTAGATCAACTGGTTGATGCTCCACTACATGACAAAGAACCAATCAATGCTGAGTTCCTAGATGGATCTATTTTCCACATCACTCACAGATCCTGGAAAATGTTCTTCGATGGATCATTCACGCAACAAGGTTCAGGTGCAGGGATTTTGTTTCTGAATCCTCAAAAATATTCCATTCCAAAGGCATACAAGCTCTTGTTTCCTTGTACAAACAACATAGCAGAATATGAAGCACTGGTCAATGGAATCAAACTAGCTCTTGAATGGAATATTTCTGAGTTACATGTCCATGGTGACTCTCAACTTGTAATTAACCAAATCAATGATGTATACCAAACTAAGGATGAAAAATCATGCCTTATAAATGAATGGTTGATGACTTTAAGAAATATTTCACTTACATCACATTCCAACAAGTCCCAAGGGTACAGAATAGAGCAGCTGATGCTATGGCTACACTAGCTTCCTCGCAGCGACAAGAGGACATTTTCTGCTATGAGTTCCTGGTGGAAGAAATCCATTTCCCTTCCTACAAATTTCCTGACTCCCAAATGGTCTGTTCATTCATTGAACAGGAATCCTCCCATTATCACCATGTCTACTCTTACCTGTGCCATCAGGTCATTCCTGATGGACTCACTAGAAATGAAAAATGACACCTCATCCGCAATGCCTCACGATATGTTCTTGTGGCCAATGATTTGTATAGGCGAGGATTAGATGGTACTTTTCTTAGGTGTCTAGAAAAAGAAGAGTCTAAACATGCGTTGTCTGAAGTCCAAGAAGTAATTTGTGGTTCTCATTCTAATGGTCTGACTCTAGCCCGAAAACTGCTTAGAGCAGGGTATTATTAGCCAGACATGGAGAAAGAAGCTATCAGGTTCGCAAAGACTTGTAAGAAATGTCAGCTGCATGGCAATCTTATACATGCTCCAGCAAGGGAGCTCATTCCTTTTGTAACACATTGGCCCTTTCAACAATGGGCATTTGATCTCATTGGGCAGATTTACCCCTCATCTTCTAATGGACACAAGTTCATTATCACAGCTACTGAGTATTTTACCAAGTGGGTTGAGGCGGTCCCACTCATTAAAGTGACAGGATAGCAGGTCTCGCTATTCATTTTGAACTACATCATTTGTCACTATGGAATACCTTTCTCCATCATCACTGACAATGGAGGTCAATTTAAGAACAACATTATGGATGAGTTGTGTGAAAAATTCAAAATAACACAACACTGTTCTTCAATCTATTGCCCACAAGGTAATGGGCAGGCTGAGGCCTCAAATAAAAATTTGTTGAAAATCTTACATCGTACGGTTAAAAAGTCTAGAAGGGATTGGCACCTACAGATCAATCCTGCATTATGGGCTTATAGAACAAGCATTAGAATGCCTACAGGGGCAACCCCATTTGCACTGGTATATGGGGCAGAAGCAGTCTTACCCCTAGAGGTATAAATCCCATCTCTTAGGGTTTCTTTGCACAGACTTGTACCAGATGAAGAGTACCAAGTTTTGAGACTCCAAGAACTAGAACTACTGGATGAACGCTGGAAAGTGGCCTTTGATCACCTGAGAGTTTATCAGAAAAGAATGTCAAGAGGATACAACAAGAAATTCAGGCCTAGAGAAATTTAGGTGGGGGACCTTGTGTTGAGAGAAAATCCTTGTAATCAGTCACATAGAGAACAAAAGGGGAAGTTTGAACCCAACTGGCTGGGTGCTTATATCATTACTGCAACATTTGGCTCCAGAGCCTATCGACTCTCCACACCTGAAGGAGATCCGCTTCGAGAGCCCATCAACACTCTCCATCTAAAGAAGTTCTACACCTAAGGCATTCTCGGTGATCAGCACCATGTACATAGTAATGTCCTGAAAAAAAGGATCATCTTGGTGAAAACCTAGCAATAGGCACCTTGATGTATCAATAAAAAAAAATAAAAAAATGGAAAAATACAAAAAAATTGAAAAAGAAGAAAAAGTGTCTTGGCGAAAACATGGTAAACAGGCACCATGGTAGAAAAAATAGAATCTCTTCCAAGTAGGTGAAAACCTAGTAAATAGGTGCCTCTTGTACTCAGTGCTCCATCTATCAATGCTCAATCTTGGCATCAATCCTTTGATTTAGTTTGTACATAGCTTTCAGTCACTTTCATGACACTCTGGTTCTTCTGAGAACCCTCCTGGCTTGAAACTGATCCAGAGTCATAACCTGGGGGCAATCAAATCAGATTCTGTACGCCTCTCTCTCTGGTTTCCCACAGATTTCCAAGGGTGGGGGTTAGTAGCAAAGGTTCACAAGTGAATGCAAATCAAGTACGCAATGACTACTAAACGAATAACAGAAACATGAGCAATAAAATGTACAAACAAGAGAAAGGAAGACAAACGAATGCAAACCCTTCGATGCTTGAAGCTTCTATTGTTTCTCTCTACTCCTTCCGAAACGCTATTCTTGATGCTCAGTATTGGCGGGGCAGCGTCTATGACTTGAGAAGCGTCGAGAATTTGACAATTGATATGTGTGTGTGTGATCGCAAGATAGCTTGAATGTTGACAGAGTAATGGCACATGTAAGCTTGAAATCTTGGATCCTTCAAATGGTTATGAAGGGTTTATTATATAGGAATTGGTGATGGAATGAATGGTTGAGATCAATCCCAGAGATGGGGAGATGAACGGTTGTGATCAAAAGAAACAGGAGAGATCCACAGT
>MU223538.1:1021046-1035598 GCA_018584345.1 Thuja plicata
AAACTTGAAGAAACTAGTATGGGAGAATACAAGCTAGACATGACCCCATCATTGACAGAACTTCCCGTGTCTCCAAGATCTTATGGGAAACCTTCCTCATCTTTCACACCTACTACATCTAAAGAACTAGACATTCACAAAGCGACTGGTATGGTTAGAGAATCTACTTCCCAAGAGGATGAAAAATAAGAAAAATCAGTGTAACGCCTCGCCAGGGAACCCAAGAGGAATTAACCTAAACATGCTACTATGTTTGTAGAATATATATATTTTTTAAAGTTTACAAACAAGAACATACAAAAAAGTGGAAGCAATTACCATTTACTCACATGAACACATACAAGCATAGATTACAAACTCAAGGGTTCCATGACGTAGAATTACGTAAGACTAAACTCAATGAGATAACCACAACAAAATATTACTCATCGATAAAAATAGATTACAAAACTACATCAAAGATATAATTACAAGATTACAACTGATACCCCCAGGTATACATCAAACCAACATCCTCTGCACATGTCGCAGGGTATGTGGTAATTATTTAAAAACAATAAGATTACAGTTATCCAATATCAAGTATCACATGCGATACGATAAATAAATGTACAACATAGAAATGATTTGATCAAAACCTCCATCAGAGTAAGACAAGAACAACAGAACCAAGATACATCCAGCACTGGCATATGAACATGGAATCTCAAATGGTAAAGAACCACTACCACCCGTCCGTTTGGACTGTAACAGTCCACCCCACCATGCTGAGGAGATAACAAGAAGACCCCACTCAGATATCAAACCAAAGATAAAGAATCATCTAAGCAAGGGGATCTTGAAAGATAACTAACTCAAAGTGTACCTAATCATGCTATGAGGTATGACTCACTACACCAGAGGCATCTAACACACGTAGGAAACCTAGACTGTGTATAGGAAGGTGTCATCATATACGTCTAACCCTTAAGTTTTGCGCTAGCAGTCTCTCAAGACTCTGACACTTAAGTGACCATATACGGTATCAATGACTTCTCATACAGATGAAGTCATTAAGTATGCCAGACCCACACCTCGCAAGGTGGAAAGAATCTTCTCACACTCCATCTTAGCCTATACAAGCGCTTAAACAGGTGAGAGGTCCTTATCTTATTAATTCATTTTAAGTCTCTCAATGTGTTTAATGTTATCACTGGATTAAGAAACTTACAATAACCGATCCTGACAGCCACTTGTGGGTCCCGACACATTATTACAAGCCACCCCCTACTACACATCTAGATAACCTACCCTAGGTTCACTGATCACACATACTGATCAAAAGTGGTACAAAACATAAATTCCAAATCTAGTTCCTCTCAATCATCAGGAACGATCACAAACAAGTACAACTCAAAAAGTACCCAAAATGCAACATTGAACCAGGTTAAGGGTTGGGTTTCAAAGAATTGAATTGGAACCAAAATCAGGACGCAACGCAGAAAGCACATCCCCAAAGCCTCTGGACTTTTCTAAGGCAACACTAAAACCCGAACCCGAAACATAAAGAAAACAAGCTCATAAACACGTAGTTAACACTCATGCCAAACAGATAGTCCATAATAATATCTTGACGCAAATGTAACTAACATGGGCAATTCAAAAATTAACTCGATGATAAATTATAGAACTTATTCCCTAGATTATGTCCATATTCAAATTCAATGGTACTATACAACAAGTGCTATATTGCCAATCAGATATTCCCCAAATAAAATATTTCAAATATTATAATTCTCTAGATATGATCAATAAGAAAAAACCTATTTAAAATTAAATCCAGAAGAAGCCACGATAATTAACACATTTAATACTATTATTAATTATTAACTATTAACACAAATAAATTAATTATTACGTGTTTAATAATTAATATTAATAAAGTATTATAATAATTAAAGTTTAGATTGAATTAAATATGCAAATCCATAATTACAAATATTAAAACAACCTCAAAAGAATAAAATTAATCTTTTAAATTAAATGCAAAAAATGAATTTAACCCTAAATAACTTAATTTTAAAACTTAAAATTAATTAAAAATTAAAATTTAAACTAACTAATCAAATTTACTAAATTTAAATTTTAAAATATTAAAAATAAAAAGTAAAAAAAATATATTGGGGCAGGGGGGGGGGGGGGGGGGGGGGGGGGGNCGGGGGGGCCCACGCCCAAGGGTGGCACGGCGGTCTGCCTTGGCAGCCCCTGGGGGGTGGGTGGTCCCCACCGCCCCTCACAATAAAAAGTTTTTTCATTTAAAAATTTTGTTTTTAATTTCTTTTTTTTATATCATTTTTTTTAAATTTTCTTTTGTTTTATTTATTAAAAAAAAATCTTAGTATTAATGGATATTATTAAAATTTGACTGGTTTAATTTTTGACAATTCTGTATTTTTTTATTTATTTATACAGAAAACCAGCAAGCACTAAACAAGGAAATTTATTAAATTTCTATGAATTTTAAGGAGATATAGGGGATTTCATCAGTGAATAATTGAAGCCAGACTATGTAATTTCCTTTGCATTTCTGAGGTTCAGATTTAAGGTTGATTTCTAATGATGGAAGGACTTCATTTATAGATTAATCAACATAATCCTCTCAATACAAAATTATCAATTTCAACCAAAACCTAAGCAAATCATATAATTTTTCTAAGGTTTGATTCCTATAAAGAATACCTAGTTTACTATCTTTCTATAACGTTTCAAAACAATTATTGAAAACCCTAATGCACAAACATAAATCATAAACTAAACCAACCATTATGCATTCCTTTCTTGATTTATTCAAACACAAAAATACAGAAGTCTTGAGGTCAGAATGAAGCATGTGCGTATTCAAACCCTACCTCAAGAACTGAAACTATTGCTCAAAGTATTTGAAGCTGAGAGTCTCACTCCGTTTCCAATTTGATCTCTAAAGCTGAATTCAAAAACAAGGCCTCCTGCAACGAGCTCTTTCCCAAAAACAATCCAAAGTCTCAAGCAAACACTTTCTCAACTCAAATGACAATAAAATTTCCAGAGTCTCCAACTTCGCATCCCAAAACTTGTCTCCCTTAAATGACAGAGAAAATGGCTTCATAAAGCCTCAAACCCTAATTTTACAATAAAACAGAGAAAGCACACAACTTTCCTTTTCTTTCAATTTTTGAGAGAAAAGTATTCCTAAATAAAATAAAAATCCCTTTTTAATTAAAATTCTATTCTAAATTGTTTTTTCAGAAAAAGGAAGAAAAAACAACTTTCCACAAAAGCATGATTATTCCTTTATTTAAATATATTAAATATATTCACAAAATTAAAACCTTTAAACCATTTAAAATTGAATTAAAAATTGAATTTACATTCAGTAATTCAAAGTTGAAAATAAATACTCAATTTAATATTAATATTCTAAAATTACATTTTAACTTATTTAAATAATTAAACATAGATATTTAATTAATCATATTAATTAAATACCGTACATTTAATATTTGGATAATTTCAACACACATATGAACATGAATATAATTAATTGATAATTAATTAAATTCTAACAAGCGAATTGTGACAGTCAAACAAAGGACACTGAAAAACAACACAAACATAACTGATAGGAGGTAACCCTGAATGCACATCCCTTGGATGAATTTGGGTAGGGTAGTCAAACTGATTCTTGTCCAATCCTACAAAAAATTAGGTTTAGGTTAGGGTTTTGGGTCTGATTGCAAACTCCCATCTTTACCATTTGAGATTTATTATGGGCTCGCTCACTTCTGCCTATTCAGGGAAGACGATGCCCTATACCTGCAAACCTGTCACAACAAGATCATACATGTACATCCAAAATATACCATAGAAACAATGACAAGGATCGGTCAAACATGTGGATCTAAAAAATGCAAGTAACTACGTCTCCGTCCTCTACCACACCAAAAATGCCATACATAAATAAACATGTAACCTAACCATACACATGCAAGTATGGGGTAAGTACTCATAAACATCTAATATAATGCATAAGCAATAATCATCATGAAACCTCATCTATTTCTAACACATGACTAAGAATCATAAATCCATACATAATCAGATAACTGAGAAAGTATATCAACATAGCCCAAAAGAATCTGGCATAATCCACTGAAACAATAGCCTAAAAGAGTACGACACTAAGAACTGAAAGCAACCTATGGGTGGGTATTACATCCTCCCCCCTAAAACTAGGCTTACTCCTGGAAGCCTACAACAAAGATAGAGATATGAATCTCTCAATCAAAATCATCCTACTGAGTCACAAAAGACTCAATGTGCGGATCCCATAGGACCATTCCCAGGTCTCTGATACGAACACTGAGGATCATTCCTTGCTACAGGGATGTGAAACCCAGCCGTTGGCCCTCTATTCGTAGGCTCATTCACAACAGCATGATACACAATTGGATGGTGATCAAAGGCTGCATATGCTCCATGGGGTCCACCAGAATTCCCAATTGTGGGCTCAGAAGTTGCCTACCTCTATCTTGAGAACTGAGATGTATGTTGACTACAGTTGGCCACAATGTGACCAAACTGTCCACATGAAAAACAACCTCCTCTACCACCACCTCCTCTAACCGAAGGTGCACTAAAATTTTGATAACTCCCCCTACTAACATTCTGTTGTGCACTCTATGCAAGCTGAGTAGACTGATTGTGCTTGAAGCGCTGACTATTGCGGAAGCTCTTAGAATGAGAACCACCGCCCTGATTAGGAGGAATAAATCCCCCCTATTGCTAGGACTGATTACCTTTCAAAAAGGCATGAGGACCCCTATAATTCTTAGCTCCTTGAGACTGATTACCTCAAGAGGTAGAAGTAGGAGCACTAGACTGAACTCCCAACTAACTGCTACGGCCCAAAGATAGATTTGCCTCTGCAAGGGTAGCTTTGATGACCGCAACTCTGAGGATAGTAGGCTCAAAGAGATTAACTTCCCCAATGATGCATTCATTAAGCCCCCTAATGAAGTGCTGAACCATAAGAGTTGAATCCTGCCCATACCTGACATACTGCTTGAGCTCATAGAAATGACGCTCATACTCCTCTACTGTCATAGTCAACTGACGCAGATTATGGAACTCATCTACTCGCTGCTACCTCCACTGATCTGATAGGAAGCACTCTCAAAAGTTATCAAGGAACAACTCCCAAGTGATAGTATCCATGCGAAGCCCTAACTTCTCCTCCTCGATCTTCCACCAAATTTCTGCAAAGTGAGAGAGTTGCGTAATTGCATATCTGACCTTAGTATTGCTACTAAAGGGGTGCATTGCGAAACATCTCTCCAAGGCAATAAGCCAAGTCTCTGCCTCTGACCCTGAACCTTTCCCCTCAAAGGGAGTAGGTCATGATCTCATAAGATCCCTCATATGGTTTGCCGTAACTGTATTAGGATCAGTACATAATTCCTCCTTGGAGGACTCCTGGATCTCTCCCTTACCCTCTCCTCTATCTGAGAGTGATGAGAAACATCCTGCTCCACTCTTCCCTGATCAGGACCTAGATGATTCAGGATCGCTAGCAATAACTGCCTCATGTTTGGCTCTTCAGACTCAACATGTTGTTCAACTCTATGCTCATCTTTGTCCTGCTACTGAGAATTCTTTTGTCTGACCCTCATAGAAGGGTTATGATGTCTTCCCCTCCCATGACCACCAGCTTGGCCTCTATCATGGCCCCTAGTAGCTCTAGTCTTGACAGGCATGATTCTTGAAGCAACCAGAAATCACACAACAATCACAACACAACTCAAATAAAGACAAAGACAAGAATGATTCACAAAGCAATGGTTTGAACAAGAACATAGTTTTATGTCTATTTTTAGTTTCAATGTTTAGACTATAAGACACCTAATGAGCGTACATTACCCAGAGTTCCCAGTGTAGAACCATGGGCTTTGATACCAGATGTAACACCCCGCCAGGGAACCCAAGAGGAATTAACCTAAACATGCTACTATGTTTGCAAAATTTTATTTTTAAAGTTTACAAAAAAGAACATACAACAAAGTGGAAGCAATTACCATTTACTCACATGAACACATACAAACATAGATTACAAACTCAAGGGTTCCATGATGTAGAATTATGTAAGACTAAACTCAATGAGATAATCATAACAAAAGATTACTCGTCGATAAAAATAGATTACAAAACTACATCAAAGATATAATTATAAGATTACAACTGATACCCTTAGGTATACATCAAACCAACATCCTCTGCACATGTCGCAAGGTATGTGGTAATTATTTAAAAACAATAAGATTACAATTATCCAATATCAAGTATCACATACGATACGATAAATAAATGTACAATATAGAAATGATAAGATCAAAACCTCCATCAGATTAAGACAAGAACAACAGAACCAAGATACATCCAGCACTGGCATACAAACGTGGAATCTCAAATGGTAAAGAACCACTACCACCCATCCGTGTGGACTATAACAATCCACCCCATCGTGCTGAGGAGATAACAAGCAGACCCCACTCGGATATCAAACCAAAGATAAAGAATCATCTAAGCAAGGGGATCCTGAAAGCTCACTAACTAAAAGTGTACCTAATCAAGCTATGAGGTATGACTCACTACACCTGAGGCATCTGACACATGTAGGAAACCTAGACTGTGTATAGGAAGGTTTCATCATATATGTCTAACACTTAATTTTTGTCCTAGCAGTCTCTCAAGACTCTGGCACTTAAGTGACCATATACAGTATCAATGACTTCTCATACAGACGAAGTCATTAACTATGCCAGACCCACACCTCGCAAGGCAGAAAGCATCTTCTCACACTCCATCTTAGCATATACAAGCGCTTAAACAGGTGAGAGGTCCTTATCTTATTAATTCATTTTAAGTTTCTCAATGTGTTTAATGTTATCACTGGATTAAGAAACTTGCAATAACCAATCCTGACAGCCACTTGTGGACCCCGACACAGTATTACAAGCCACCCCCTACTACACATCTAGATAACCTACCCTAGTTTCACTGATCACACATACTGATCAAAAGTGGTACAAAACATAAATTCCAAATCTAGTTCCTCTCAATCATCAGGAGCGATCACAAACAAGTACAACTCAAAAAGTACCCAAAATGCAACATTGAGCCAGGTTAAGGGTTGGGTTTCAAAGAATCGAATTGGAACCAAAATCAGGATGCAACACAGAAAGCACATCCCCAAAGCCTCTGGACTTTTCTAAGGCAACACTAAAACCCGACCCTAAAACATAAAGAAAACGAGCTCATAAACACGTAGTTAACACTCACGCCAAACATATAGTCCATAATAATATCTTGACGCAAATGTAA
Source organism: Thuja plicata (assembly GCA_018584345.1). Lineage (NCBI taxonomy): Eukaryota > Viridiplantae > Streptophyta > Pinopsida > Cupressales > Cupressaceae > Thuja > Thuja plicata. The sequence goes on from MU223538.1 coordinate 1,028,442, forward strand.
CTAACATGGGCAATTCAAAAATTAACTCGATGATAAATTCCAGAACTTATTCCCTAGATTATGTCCATATTCAAATTCAATGGTACTATACAACAGGTGCTATATTGCCAATTAGATATTCCCCAAATAAAACATTTCAAATAATATAATTCTCTAGAAATGATCAATAAGAAAAAACCTATTTAAAATTAAATCCAGAAGAAACCACGATAATTAACACATTTAATACTATTATTAATTATTAACTATTAACACAAATAAATTAATTATTAAGTGTTTAATAATTAATATTAATAAAGTATTATAATAATAAAAGTTTAGATTGAATTAAATATGCAAATCCATAATTACAAATATTAAAACAACCTCAAAAGAATAAAATTAATCTTTTAAATAAAATGCAAAAAATGAATTTAACCCTAAATAACTTAAATTTAAAACTTAAAATTAATTATAAATTAAAATTTTAACTAACTAATCAAATTTACTAAATTTAATAAAAATTTAAATTTTCAAATTTTAAAAATAAAAATAAAAATAAAAAGTAAAAAAAATATATTGGGGGGGGTCCGTGGACCCCGCCCCCACCCAAGGGTGGCGTGGCGGTCTGCCTTGGCAGCCCGTGGGGGGTGGGTGGTCCCCACCGCCCCTCACAATAATAACTTTTTTCATTTAAAAATTTTGTTTTTAATTTCTTTTTTTTTTATATCATTTTTTTTTTAATTTTCTTTTGTTTTATTTTGATTTTATTTATTAAAAAAAACATCTTAGTATAAATAGATATTATTAAAATTTGACTGGTTTAATTTTTGACAATTCTGTATTTATTTATTTATTTATACAGAAAACCAGCAAGCACTAAACAAGGAAATTTATTAAATTTCTATGAATTTTAAGGAGATATAGGGGATTTCATCAGCGAATAATTGAAGTCAAACTATGTAATTTCCTCTGCATTTTCGAGGTTCAGATTTAAGGTCAATTTCTAATGATGGAAGGACTTCGTTTATAGATTAATCAACATAATCCTCTCAATACAAAATTATCAATTTCAAACAAAACCTAAGCAAATCGTATCAATTTTCTAAGGTTTGATCCTATAAAGAATACCTAGTTTACTATCTTTCTATAACGTTTCAAAACAATTATTGAAAACCCTAATGAACGAAAATAAATCATAAACTAAACCAATTACCATTATGCATTCCTTTCTTGATTTATTCAAACACGAAAACATAGAAGTCTTGAGGTCAGATTGAAGCATGTCGGTATTCAAACCCTACCTCAACCACTGAAACTATTGCTCAAAGTATCTGAAGCTGAGAGTCTCACTCCGTTTCCAGTTTGATATCTAAAGCTGAATTCGAAAACAAGGCCTCTTGCAACGAGCTCTTTCCCAAAAACAATCCAAAGTCTCAAGAAAACACTTTCTCAACTCAAATGACAATAAAATTTCCAGAGTCTCCAACTTCGCATCCCAAAACTTGTCTCCCTTAAATGACAGAGAAAATGGCTTCATAAAGCCTCAAACCCTAATTTTACAATAAAACAGAGAAAGAACACAACTTTCCCTTTCTTTCAATTTTTGAGAGAAAAGTATTCCTAAAAAAAATAAAAATCCCTTTTTAATTAAAATTGTATTCTAAATTGTTTTTCAGAAAAATGAAGAAAAAATAACTTTCCACAAAAGCATGATTATTCATTTATTTAAATATATTCACAAAATTAAAAGCTTTAATCCATTTAAAATTAAATAAAAAATTCAATTTACATTCAATAATTCATAGTTGAAAATAAATACTCAATTTAAAATTAATATTCTAAAATTGCATTTTAACTTATTTAAATAATTAAACATAGATATTTAATTAATCATATTAATTAAATACCCTACATTTAATATTTAGATAATTTCAACACACATATGAACATGAATATAATTAATTAAATTCTAACAAGCAAATAGTGACACTCAAACAGAAGACACTGAAAAACAACACAAACATAACCGCTAGGAGGTAACCCTGAATGCACATCCCTTGGATGAATTCGGGTAGGGTAGTCAGAATGATTCTTGTCCAATCCTAGGACAGATTGGGTTTAGGTTAGGGTTTTGGGTCTGATTGCTAACTCCCCTCTTTACCATTTGAGATGTATTATGGGCTCGCTCACTTCTGCCAATTCAGGGAAGACGATGCCCTGTACCTGCAAACCTGTCACAAGAAGATCATACATGTACATCCAAAATATATCATAGAAAACAATGACAGGGATCGATCAAATGTGTGGATCTCACAAATGCAAGTAACTACGTCTCTGTCCTCTGCCACACCAAACATGCCATACATAAATAAACATGTGACCTAACCATACACATGCAAGTATGGGGTAAGTACTCATAAACATCTAATATAATGCATAAGCAATAATCATCATGAAACCTCATCTATTTCTAACACATGATTAAGAATCATAAATCCATACATAATCAGATAACTGAGAAAGTATATCAACATAGCCCAAAAGAATCTGGCATAATCCACTGAAACAATAGCCTAAAAGAGTACGACACTAAGAACTAAAAGCAACCTAGGGGTGGGTATTACAAGCAGTCTTGGCTTGGCTCTAAAAAAGAGAATAAAAATAAAATGAGGTAAAACATGTGGAGATATCCCCAGAAAAATATGGTAAAGGATATGACCTTCTCAAACAAATGGGATATAAAGGGAAGGGACCTTTAGGAGATAAAGGAAAAGGACTTGTTGAACCTATACACATGAAATTCAGAAATACAAAAGATAAAATAGGATTAGGTTTCAAAAACAAATATGAAAACCCTACTTCAAGAGATGGTCCAATATTTGATGAAGTAGGTGATGATGAAGAAGAAGAAGTAGAACTAGAACCATGGACCTATGAGAGATTATTGCATATTGGTATAGAGTATCCCAAATATCAAGGAGAAATATATGTACCTACTTTCATAACACAAGAGACTCATGTTCCTTTATTGACACAAGCTACTATTAAAGAAGTAGAGGAAACAACAGAACACTCTCCGGAAGTCCCATTAATAGAAGAAAATCCTGAAGAAATACCCCAACAACAAGATTTACATCCTAACTGGGGGCAATTGGTCACAATTTCACATGTCCTAGATTTACCTCACTTTGATCTACAAGTGGCTAATAGGGTACATCGGGTAACTATTGCTGAGTTTCTAAACAGATTAGATGATGAAATAATAGACTCACATGATTATGAATGGGATCACTTGTCTAATGCTACTATGGACACTGAAGTAGATGTGATTCACAAATTTGCATCTCTATTGGAAAGAGGAGAGAGTTCTAACACTTCCCCTAACACTGCTATTGTTCTAGAATTAGATGAGATACCACTACCTAGGATTTTTGATGAGGAAACTGGTGTTTTACTAGGTCTAGAGGACATTCTAAGACTACAATCAATTAGTTCCATTTTGCTGAGAGAATAAGAAGAAATATCAACTTATGAGTCGCTATATTTAGGTTCGCATATTACTAACAATGACCTTATTAATGATGATTTAACTCTTGATGATCTAAACGCTGTGGAAGTTGACTTAACAGGACATGTCTTGTCAGTTAATAGTTTTGACACTGATGCGATGTTGTCCTTACCAAACTCTAAATCATTATCCTTGATAAATCCTGACCTAATTGATTGGACTAATTCAGATCCTACTCCTATCATGAAATTCCCTAATGACTACACTTTGGTCTATTACCTAAATTCTTGTGAACCTTATCCTTCTTCCACCAATGCAAGGAGCATGAACATGTTAAAGGAGGATATCAAGTTTCTTAGTCACAAATTGAAAAATAAAAAGAAACAAAGAACTGATGGTGAAAACCACGTTGTGGAAGTGTCAGATTCTAAAAAAGTAAAAATAAAAGATGTATATGATCGTGAAAACTTCATAGAGGTACCAAAAGATGAGATTCTTGATATCCTCCCTGAGAACTTTCAAGAAAGATCTTCAGTTCTGATAGAACCTACACAAACAGTTAACTTGGGAAAAGCTAAAGTTCCTCAATTTGTTCACCTAGCACAGTCCTTATTAGAAGAGGAGAAGATACAATTCACGGAGTTCCTGAAAGAGAAAAAGATCAACTTTGCATAGTCTTACATAGATATGCCTGGAATGGATCCTAAATTAATAATGCATCATTTATCTATAGCTTCTCGGGTCAAACCAATGAAATAGAAATTAAGAAAGATGCATCCTCATGTTGCATTACTGGTGAAAGCAGAGCTATAAAAATTACTAAAAGCTAGATTCATAAGAGTCATCACTTATGCAGGATCGATTTCTAATGTGGTACCAGCATATAAAATAGATAAATCTATCAGGATCTACACAAACTTTAGAGACTTAAATAAAGCATGTCCTAAAGATGATTTTCCACTGTAAAAAATTGATATGATCATAGATCTTACAACAGGTTATCAGATGTACTCACTCATGGATGGTTTATCGGGCTATAGCCAGATTAAGATTGCTCCTAAAGACCAAGAGAAGAAAACATTCACATGCGCATAGGGAACTTTTTGCTGGAATGTTATTCCATTTGGATTAAAGAATGCCGGTGCTACATACCAAAGAGCTATGACAACCATATTTCATGATATGATACATAAAAACATGGAGGACTACATGGATGATACCTTAGCTAAGTCAAAAACAAAAACTAATCATATTGAAAACTTGCAGAAGATATTAGATCACATGGAGTAATTTCAACTCAGGCTTAATCCAAAGAAGTGTGCCTTTGGAGTTCAATCAGGGAAGCTACTAGGGTTTATTGTATCAACAAAAGGAATTAAGGTGGACCCTACAAAACTTAAAGCTGTTAGTAATAACTGAGAGAGGGGGGGGTGAATCAGTGGCCTTAAAAATATTCTAATAATCAACCATTAAAACTTAGTACCACAATATTAAGCCTCTAGTTATCTTCAGTCCTATAAGATGAATGTCTTCAAATACTATTATCAAATTACTATTGCTTGGAATGCTTTATAAAACCTTCTCCTGTATGTTTACTGAATAGCACTCTATTAATTTACCGAAAGACAGTAAATTATCTAGAGTATACCGATCAATCTAGCTAAGCTATGTGTAATAAAAAACACTAAAGTAATGACTCACGAACACATTGACACATGGATTTTTAATGTGGAAACCCTGTTAAGGGAAAAACCACTTGGGACCGGTAACCCAAAATTTTCACTCTTCTGAAGTGAACTCGGTGAAGAGCCAACCTTGTTAAAGGTTACAAACACACTATTAGGTGTGACCTTGTTAGAGGATTTAAAAGTTTAGTCTGTCACTTGATATTGGGCATCTCTATGCTAGCTTCCTTGATCAAACACTCACTTGGCCTGTCAATAGGTATCTGGTATCTCATGCTATCTTCATGATAAAAAATTTTGATACTCCTTTGGATGTATCTCAATATAGAAAGGATCTTTAAATCCCGCTCGGTTAAGAGACTTTCTAAATCAATTGTTAAACTAAAACAGTATGATATGTTCACATATACAACTTATACTTGCATATTTTCAGATCTATTGTAATCTCATAAACTAATATGATCAATATATCTCAGTTAATACCTTTGCTCCACTTTGATTCTTCTTGGTGATGCTGTGCTGTGTTACTCGATGTCTGCAAAAAAATTTAACTCTTTCCTCAGCTTGATTGATCAGGGCAATTCGCAATGAATTGAGTTGTCTCTTTATAGACATGATATCACCATTGCTAGGTTCTTGATTTTCTTGATCTTGGTGTGATCCACAATTTTAGCCAATTAGATTTAAAGAAAAACTTCAGTTTTATCTCGTAGAGATCTTCTTGCCAACTGGGAAAAAAAACTTTAAATCCTTTACTTATTTGTGACTTATCTTGTCATTGAAAATAATGATAAATACCAGTTAAGTCTATATTTAGCTCTTCTAGCTAGATATTTTGTCATTTCTGAACTTCAGTTCTTTTTGGTATTTAACTCTTTGATAGTTTTGGTCAACACTCTAGTTCTCCTCGGACTTCTCTGTCAGTTTTCACTATGTTTCTGGCCATTGGGTATGCTTGTGATTCTTCTCGTCGGTAATGCTCATCTATGTTCTTGCTTGGTTATCAGGGTAAGTGCAAGAAGTTGAGTGCCAATTCCGCGGAAGTCTTGTGGGCTTGAAAACTACCGCTAGAAATGGGCACCCATTTTAAAAAAAATGGGCACCCGTCTTAGGCTCAGACACCTGATCCAAAATTTAAAAAATGGGTACCCATTTTTTTTCAAAACGGGTGCCCGTTTTTAAAATTTTTTTATTTTATTTTTAAAATCATTTTTTTATGCTGATTTATTACATTTAAGAAACAGGTACATGTTTTTAAACGTGTGCCCATTTTTTAAAATTTGAATTTACCAAACCACCATTTGCATTGGATTTCGGTTTGAGACAGGTTTGGTGGGGCCAAGCCTATGCTTGGACCTCCAAAATAATGGCTAAGGCATTTGAACACCAGATTTCTGTCTTGCCGTAATTTTTTGAGGGTCTTCCTAATCAAATTTTTTGATGAAATTAAAACCCATTAAAGATCTTACTGTCTAGATTTCAAAAATATAAATTTTATAGTGATATGATAAATTTTACTATTTTTACAATATTTATTAATCAAAAGTGGTACCTAAACTTAAAATAGTAAGGTTCACTAAAACTTTAATAACTTTTTTGATATTAGGTTTTTGAAAAAAAAAATTATATGTGACCAATCTACATAGAATTATATTCAAAATTAAAAAAAAAAATTCTCAAAAAAGTGAAATTTTCATCAAATTATGGTGGTCGTACACGAGAGGTTTTGAAAACTTACTTTATAGTCAATTAAAAATTAATAAAAAAAAAAATATTCAATTAAAAAAAAAGCAAAAATATTTTGACCAATCTTTGATGTGTTAGGTACGTTCCCCCGAAAGGATTTAGAAAAAAATATTTATTTACTTCAAAATAGGGTGGTCGTACACATGCGGGGTATGGTCCTGAAACAGGCATTTTGAAAAAGAGGTTTTTAAACATGCCTACTAAATATATTTTATACTATGTGGGTATTTAAATAA
>MU223538.1:1041680-1053528 GCA_018584345.1 Thuja plicata
CCTTGTTAGAGGATTTAAAAGTTTAGTCTGTCACTTGATATCAGACATCTCTATGCTACCTTCCTTGATCAAACACTCACTTGGCCTGTCAATAGGTATCTGGCATCTCATGCTATCTTCATGATCAAACTTTTGGATACTCCTTTGGATGTATCTCAATATAGAAAGGATCTTTAAATCCTGCTTGGTTAAGAGAATTTATGAATCAATGGTTAAACTGAAATAGTATGATCTGTTCACATATACAACTTATACTTGTATATTTTCAGATCTATTATAATATCATAAACTAATCTGATCAATATATCTTGGTTAATACATTTGCTCCACTTTGATTCTGCTTAGTGATATAGTGCTCTATTGCTCGATGTCCGAAGAAAACTTTAGCTCTTTCCTCAGCTTGATTGATCAGGACTGTATGAAGTTTCTCTTCACCATTTTATCTCTAACATCCTCTTTTAATTCATTCACCCACCATAATTCACAATGAATTGATTTGTCTCTTTATAGACATGATATCACCATTGTTAGGTTCTTGATTTTCTTGATCTTGGCGTGATCCACAATTTTAGCCAATTATATTTAAAGCAAAACTCCCTTTTTATCTGGTAGAGATCTTCTTGCCAACTGGACAAAACAACTTTAAATCCTTTACTTATCTCTGACTTATCTTGTCAATAAAAATAATGATAACTACCAGTTAAGTCTATATTTAGCTCTGCCAGCTAGATATTTTGTCATTTATTTTCAGTGTTTAACTCTTTGATAGCTTCGGTCAACACTCCAGTTCTTCTCGGGCTTCTTTGTAGGTTTACACTATATTTTTGGCCGTCGGGTATGCTTGTGATTCTGCTTGTTAGTAATGCTTGTAAGTGTTCTTGCTTGGGTATCACTGTGACTTGACTGTTAGTGATCTTTGTCCATCGGGTTCCACTGACCGTCGGTGTTTGAAGTCACATAGTGAATACTTGTATTTTATGCATTACATAAAGCATAATCTTTATCTTTCTAATTATTTGAAGTCTTTGACACTTTGATTATAACTGATTAGATTATATCAAGTTGACATCAATGAAAATACAATCCATTAACTGATTTAATGTCTTGCATTAGCTTTCAGTATTTCGGTGATGAACTTAACATGTTCAAACATTCAATCAGTTACATGTCATCAAAAGATATACTAGAAATGTCACCTCCACAAAATAGTAATCAAATGAGGACACTACAAGGAATACTCCAGTCAATCAGGAGATTTATGTCACAACTTGCAGACATAGCACAACCTTTTACTAAACTGCTACATAAGGGTGTTACCTTAAAATGGGATGAACATTGTGAAAATAAATTCATAGAATTAAAGGATTACTTGGCTAATCCTCCTATTCTAATGGCACCCATTCATGGAAAGCCATTAATCCTATTTATCTCAGTTATGGTTACATCGCTGGGAGTATTGCTGGCTCAAGAAGATGAAAATAAAAAGGAAAGAGCAATCTATTATATCAGTAGGACACTGGTGTCTTATGAACTCAATTACAATATAATTGAAAAATCTTGCTTATTAGTTGTCTTTGCATCATATAAATTGAGACATTATATGTTGTCACATATAGTAAAGCTTATTGCAAAGCTAGATCCTCTCAAATACCTCTCAAGCAAGACAACATTAACATGAAAGTTAGCAAAGTGGGTCCTGATTCTGAGCGAATTTGATATTGAGTATGTAGATAGAAGGGATATTAAAGGACAAGTCCTCGCAAATCAATTAGCTGATTCACCCTTGCAAGATGACACTCCTTTGATAATTGAACTTCCTGATGAAACTATAATGCATTTCAAACATCCGTGGAAGATGTACTTTGATGGCTCTTTCACGCAACAAGGCTCTAGACTAGGAGTTCTCTTTATCACTCCTCAAGCCTACAAGATACCCAAGGCAAAAAAATTAATGTTTCCATCCACAAATAACATTTTTGAATATGAAGCATTAGTGACTAGTCTTAAATTGGCTATGAAACAAAAGATCATAGAGTTATATGTGTATGGTAACTCTCAACTTATTATTAATCAAGTAAATTGAGACTATCAGACTAAAGATGAGAAGATGATGCCTTATAAACAACTGGTTGAAGACTTGAAAAAGTACTTTGTCTTCGTCACATTCCTACAAATACCAAGAACAAAAAATAAAGCTACAGATGCTATGGCTACACTGGCATCCATGTTAAAACTAGAAGAACATCAATTCCGCTATGACTTCTTGGTGGAAGAATTATCCTATCCAACTTTTGATACCCATGATTACCAAGTAATTTGTGATTTAAACTCCCAAGACCAATCCCGGTACGCCAAACTCATTATCTATCTTACTGACCAAACATACCTAATGGCCTATCAAGGAATGAAAATGAGCATTAATTAGGACATCATCGTGTTATGTCCTCATTACTAATAACTTATATAGATGAGGTCTCAACGGTACACTTCTTAGGTGTTTAGAACAAGAAGATTCAGATCACGCATTAAAAGGGGTTCATGAAGGTGTATGTGGATTGCACTCAAATGGCTTTTTGTTAGCTAAAAAACTATTAAGAGTTGGCTATACTGGCCCACGATGGAAAAAGATGTTGTTCTATTTTCAAAAACATGTCACAAATGCAAAACACATGGAAATCTCATTCATGCTCCTGCTAGAGAACTCATACCATTTATAACACATTGGCCATTTCAGCAATGTGTCTTTGATTTGGTTGGACAAATATATCTTAATTCTTCAAGTGGAAACAAATACATCATTATGGCTACTAAGTATTTCACTAAGTGGGTTGAAGCCATGCCACTGATCAAAGTCACTGGAAAATAGGTGGCTATGTTTATCTTGAACTAAATTATTTGTAGGTATGGGATATCCTCTTCTATTGTAACAGACAATGGGGGTCAATTTAAAAATCAAGACATCAAAGACCTTTACACACAGTTTCACATTACTCAGCATTGTTCTTCAATTTATCATCCTCAAGGTAATGGACAAGCTGAGGCATCTAACAAGAACATTGTTAAAATCCTACACAGAACTGTGAGTAAGTCTGGCAGAGACTGGAATTTGCAACTAAATCCAATACTTTGGGCCTACAAAACAAGTATTAGAACACCAACTGGAGCCATGCCATTTTCTCTAGTCTATAGTGTAGAATCAGTGTTACCTATTGAGGTAGAAATTTCATCTTTGCAGGTATCTCTCCAAGGTCTTGTTACTAATGAACAATACCACATTGATAGGGTGAATGCACTAGAATTACTTGATGAGCGCAGACAAAAAGCATTCGATCATCTAAAAGTGTACCAAAAATGCATGTCAAAAGGGTACAATAAAAAGGTCAAACCACGAAAATTTCAAGTGGGGGATCTCATTCTTAAAGAGAATCCTAAGAACTAGCCAAACAGAGAACATAAAGGAAAGTTTGAACCCAACTAGCTGGGGCCTTATGTCATTACTGCAACTTTTGGGACTGGAGCGTATCAGTTAGCTACACTTGAGGATATGTTCTTCATGATCCTATTAATAATCTACACTTGAAGTAGTTCTACCCTTGATATCTGGCTAGCAGAGCCTGTGTAGTGAAAATTCTCAGAAAATACCAAAAAAATCATAAAATTGATCCTGAAGAAATCCAAAAATAGTGGAAAAAGTCATAAAAAAAAGGTATCCCTGGTGAAAACTTGGCAAACAAGGGCCTTGATACTACAAAAAAAAATAAAAAATAAAAAAGAACAAAAAAAATTAAAAAGAGAAAAGTGCCTTGGCAAAAACTTGGCAAACAGGTGTCTTGGTAGTAAAAATAAAAATCTTTGTCGAGTGGTGAAAAATTGGCAAACAGGCGTCACTCAAACTCTGTGCTTTATCTTTCAATGCATTGATGATACTAATCTTTCATGATCTCACCTGTGCTATTGGTTGACTCGTATTTCTTACAAATGTCATATCCTTTCCTGGGATTTGTCTGCATTTGTGTCTTAGGAATAGTCATTCTGCACTGGGGGCATCTTTGCTAGCATGTCAATTTGCGTCTGCTAGGTTGTCCTAGGTTATTGTCTAGGATGGTTTGCCTCTCAAAATATTATTTCTCAATACTTGCATCAAAATGTCACTATCAAAAACAAAGGTGTTTCTTCAACACCACCTACCTGTAACAACCATCATTCTAGTGTTTCTCAACACTTTAATAAAACACTTTTAAACGACCTAGTGTTTCTCAACACTTTAATAAAAAATGTACTAGTGTTCTCAATACTTTAATAAAATAGTGTTCCTAAACACTACATTGGATTGCAATTGATGACAAAGTTAATCTCATATACTTAGACATGAAAAACATATTGCTTAATTCCAAATTCTGATTGTTGAATCTCTATTGCGCTTGAAAAATGAATCTACAGTATTTCTCAATACTACTTAAAAACATAGTCTGACCTGGGTTTGATTATGACTCTTTTATGTTCCCATGATGTTTCACACTAGGGGCATCTAGGCGGATATAAATTTTCTTTGATTGATTATCAATTGGTGATTGTTATGTCTTCCGAGTTACTCCATGATGTCTTTTCAAAGATAAAGAGTTGCAAGGATAGGGGGCATAACATTTTCTTGGATTTATATGTATGGTGATTGTTTCAATGATCCTATAAATTTCACCTAACTTAGATATTTATGGTAAGGGCTGTCAACATGAGTGGATAGCCACATATATCTTGATCCTTATGTGTAAACTACAGTGAGGTTAAAACAATTTCCTTGTCTATTTTCTAAATTAGATTCTCACTAAGGTGTACACTACATTATGTACCCAAGGATATGAATTTTCAAGGTCATTACAGGTCACATGTCTTACATTACACTTGAAGAGAACCTGATTCTTAAAATTAAAAGGAGATAACTAACTTGTCGTCATGGCTTCTATGCCTTGATGCTTAAGTTTATTTCTGACATTGCATCTAATACATATAGTATTCATACTTTCATGATACCAGTGGGTATTAGTGATAGTTGTACTATCAGGTGATGTCCATTACAAAAATGCCCAATGATGATAAAAATTCTACAATGTATACAAATCAGTGATAGTCCTAAGAGTTTTCATGTAGATGCATTTAGAGATTACATGATTCATTTGAAAGAAAAGCATAAAGACTTGAGATTAAAATGATTTCCTGATTCATCCAAAATCCAAGTTAATTACATAATCAATATTACTAATATTAATGTCATTGCATATCCATGACATACATTTTGCATTCATAACTGAGAAAGAGAAAATAAAAAAATAAAGCATTCAAGCACTGCATTTATTTTTACATCCTAAGTGCATCCATACATTTATTTTCATAAAGAAAATCTCAAAAGCATACATTTACATATTCACTTAGCATCATTTGAAACACATTTATATATCAGTAATAAATCACAAGAGCATAAATGATGTCATCACATAATTTAATCTAGCTCATCAAGAGACCAAGATCATAATCACATGTGCATCATTCTAAACATCTATCAAAATAAGAAAACCCATGAACATATCCAGATCAGGAACAACTATCTCAGATATATCGAATATGGAACAGATCAAAACTGTGGAATTGTCTACAAGAGAGTATCAGAGTATCAGTATGAATAAGATATACATGTATCAAAAGTCTACAAATACAATGAATGATCTCAAAAGGATAACAATATACAATATGTCTCAAATATGTAAAAATCCACAATCAGGTCTGACTGCCACCCTCTCCCTGCTCTAGAGGAGGAGGAGGAGGTGGTACAAAAGGAGCTGGTGGAGGCATGACCCCCTCTGACTGATGTACAATGTGTGAATATGAAGGTGCTCTTTGACCCTCTGGAACTGCCGTATGATATAAACCAAAGTAATAAGAAGCTTGCTGTCCCTGGTGTGTCACTATCCGAGCCTAGGTATCTCACTCTACTTTGAGCATATCTCCCTGCCGATCTCTCTCTTCTCTCAGGTGCTCGAGCTTTGCATCTCTATCTACAAGTAAGGCCTCTAAATTAGTGATCCTCACTCTAAGCTTCTCACACTCACACACACACTGTGACAATGCATCACCATCTCTCCCCGAGCCTCTGCCTGTATCCTATCTTGTAGGCCTATCCTGTAACCTATCCTGTTGTCTGTCTTGCTGTCATTGTTGTTGTCTCTACTGCTCTATAGTCAGTAGTGGACCTAGATCTCTCTATGGAGAAATGAACCTAAGGTGAGTCCTTCTGCCACTGGTGCCCTCTCCACCACCTACTGCACCCCCACCCCTATCATCTCGACCATCATCTGGACCTTGTCCTCTGTCCAGAGGAGGGCGCCTCTCATCTCTCCCACCATCCCTCCCCTGTCTCTCCTCTCTCGTTGTTCTCCCCCTTTTCCTTTGAAAGGATGATCATCAGCTATGTCATAATCTAAAGGGTCCTCGATCCAAGGAACTACCTCATCAGGAGTCGTAAATCATGGAAAAGGATATTGAAGCATCTAAGAAAGATAACCGTCTGAACACCCTGCATATACAAAATCTAAAAGGATATCCCAAACAACTGCAACCATCTCTCTGATAGCACGTTGTACAGTCTCATAAACTAATCTGGCACCCTAGAGTGGCTCCTCATCACAGATCTGGGTGTAAACTAATAAATCCTGGAACCTTCCCTACACATGACTATACTATCTCAAAACCTATGTCACAAGGAAGTGCTCTACAATGTACCTGGTGCATCCAATCAAATACCTGATCTAGAAAAAATAAGGCATCTGTCATCTGTCTAAAACCCACTCCTCGCAGTCAGGTATGGTCACCATACAACTACAGTCATATCATCAAAAAGATGGCGCCAATACTCCACCTTTCCCAAATGGGGCTACTGAATCCATCCTGAATACATATATACATATGGCTACTTATCTAAGCTTGCCTATCTACTATTGGCCTTATAATAGGGATATGCTCCTAGGCCCAGATCTATAATACAAGGATCCCTACAGTCATGCTGTGGGAATACTGATATACAATCTCGTGAAAATCTCAATAAATGTGGGCCAGAATGTAGCTGCCCCATGCAAATCTCTGGGAAGATACGACCATCTGCTCCAACATTTCATCCCAGCCGACCATGAATTTGTGTTTTCCTCTTCTAGGCATCAGAACACCTCTAATCAATCCATCTAAATAAATAGGAAGATGATCGTAATGATCGCACATGTAGTCCCAAGTAAGATATCGACAAGCTATAGAATCATCTGTGAAGAACAGCCGAGCCATGGCAATAGTTGTAACCGAATTAGAACCAAACTGAACCTCTCAGCCCATAATAGGAACTTGAAGAATGCATCACACATCCTCGGGTGTGACGGTCATCTCATCAGTCGGGAGATGGAAGGTGTTGTGCTCCGATTGCAATCTCTCAGCCAAAATAGTCAACAACCCCCGATTTACCCTGATGTTGGGTAAATCTCTCAGTAAAAGTAATCCTACACGGGCGACGATCTCTACCTCATCACATATTAGGGATCTAGATAAAGCAAGGATGTGACCTAGGTATGGTCCTTGGAAAGACACAACCTCAAAAGGAACGTGTTAACAAGACAATTATTACAGGATTAGATCAACATTCTAACTCAGGAAAAAAAGCAGAAAAGTAATCAGCTAAGTGTTTTTGATGGTCAGAAGATGAAAAATAGTCAAAATTAGAAACAAACCAAGTCTAAAACCAAAAAAAATTTGGTTCCTATGGGGTGCGATCCTTTTTACAGGATGCAATCTGCGATTTCTGAGATGTGATGGGGCATCCGGGAAGCGATCCTATTTTAATAGGATGTGACGCGGGATGCGGCATGCGAGCCTATTTTAACAGGCTGTGACATAATTGAAATTACTATCTAGACATACCAAATGCAATGAAAAAGCAAAAATAGGGTGTGATCTAGGAAAATAGGATACAACACAATTTTTTTTAAAAAATGGGATGCGACACAGGATTAACCGGATGTGATCCCTAATTTAGGATGCGATGCAGAATTAAACATGCTCTAATCACTAGTATAAAAACAACAATATATGACCAAATAAACTACCAAAAATTATAGATAAATGACCAAATTTGGTCACTTGATCAGTGGTAGTTTATTGTCGGTCATTTATCTCGCGACCAAATTTATGACTAAACTATTTTATTTATTTATTTGGTCATTTATTTAGTCATGTATTTGGTCATTTATTTGGTCATTAATATAGTCATTTATTTAGTCATTTATTTGATCATTGATTTAGTCATTTATTTGGTCACATAAATTTGGTCGCAAGATAAATGACCGGCAATAAATTTGGTCACTTGATCAGTGATAGTTTATTGCCAGTCATTTATCTTGCGACCAAATTTATGACTAAACTATTTTAGTCATTTATTTAGTCATGTATTTGGTCATTTATTTGGTTGTTTATTTGGTCATTGATTTAGTCATTTATTTGGTCGTTGATTTGGTTATTGAATTAGTCATTTATTTAGTCATTTATTTGGTCATTAATTTAGTTATTTATTTGGTCATTTATTTGGTCATTGATTTGGTCATTAAATTAGTCATTTATTTAGTCATATTAGGGCATGATAGAATCGAACCACCATCCTCCTACTTATAAAGTAGGTACTCTTCCGTTAAGCTAATACCCTTTAAAGAATAATCATACAATTTCAACAAAAGAGTGTTTATTGATCTCGTTAATAAAATCACATTTCATAGATTGTCTTCCGACTGAGAATACCTGAAACTGATTGAGAAACCTTTTCAATAATTATGGGCTAAAATTCTACCCAGAATACTTATTATTAAATGCAGGCAACTTTCTAAGAATAGTTCCTATACATGATGTCATTAGCTTTCACCAACTATAGATGTCATTGTCAATTCTGAAAAATACTTTCAAAATATTGAAAACCAAATTCAAATGGATTCTATTTAAAATTAAAATATGCCCATCTTGTTTGTAAAGCATGAAATAACATATAACAGTGAGATAACATACAAGAGAACCCCTACACAATGACTGCAACAAGCAAGTCACCCAGGAGAAACCCTTCAATGGGTCAACACTCTAGCAAGAGTGAACAAGTGCTCCTTGTTCCACTATCACAGTCAAATTACAAAGGTGACACAATGCTCCTAAGGCTTTCAAGTGTCATAACAATGTCTACAACTCACTCCTCACATCTATAATGTGCCTCTGCAACTTAGAAACCCTTGCTCTGCTACTGTCACTACAACTAAAATAGTTAAGGATACAATGAGAGAACTTTTCTAACCATTTTATAATGCATTTATGCCTGCTATGACCCCCATACACAAAAAATGGAGGATCAAATATAAAAAAAGTCAGATCAAACAACAAAACAATTCAAATTCCAAGGATTCCCCAAAATGTTGTGGATCATTTAAGGCATTCCTCAACAAGAATATAGTCCCCAGTACCTACTGCTCTGCACCACAGAACTTGAATGTGACGAAGGAAACACCATGACCCCAATCATCTAGTTTCTTCTATATGATTTTCAGATCAAAGGCAATGAGAAAACTAAATTTTGACTTATCATCAAGCTCTACTGGTGTTAAAGTCAAGGCTAATGAGACATATTTCTCAATTTGTCAGATTCATCCCTTGTTGACCATCCATTCCCCGATTAAGGGTATGGTAGTGTTATACTAGCTTTAATTGGAGATTACTCGAGAAAAAGGTTGTGGTACAAATAATCAGATCCTGGAATCCATACATGAGATTGATAAAATGGAAGCCGAGGAGGAGGTGAGTATTACTAAAGTGGGATTTGATGTTAGTCAAGGGGACCTAACCACAATGATGTTGCAAATGCACCAAAAGCTACTGTTGGAGCTTATTCTCACTCCCCAGCATTGATTAGAATTTTTGAGGCAAAAATGTGATGTGTTGAAGCTTTTAGAGTGATTTTATAGTTATCCAAGGGAACCTAACTACAATGATGTTGCAGATGCACCAAAAGCTACTACTGGAGCTTCTCCTCACTCCCCAACATTGATTTGATTTTGTGAGGAAAAAAAGTGATGTGTAGAAGCTTTTAAAGGCATTTGATAATGGGTCTTTTTTTCGGCATACTTCTCTAATTACTAATTTTTTGTTTCCCATTCAGTATAATATGAAACTGTCCTTAATAGACATATTACTTTGTGAACTTTTACTCTAGAAAAAAAAAATTACCACTGATTAAAAAGTTGACAAAATAAGTTCACTACCTATGTAGCACCCAAAACTCAACAAACACTCTAGATCTTATCAATAAATAAGATGCATAGTTTATCTACCTTTCACTGATCCTATCAAGTTGCCTTGGATCAGTGACAAGAACCTGCACTCCCATCTGCATTTTTGTCTTCTAAATATTGAAATCCAAACATGCAATTCTTGCTGGGGCCACTCTTGTAGGCATTCCTTGAGCTGTCGGACCAGTATTCAGGGCATAACCATTCAATATATAACTATCTTTAGACCCTTGTCCATGTGCCTTCAAAATATTGATGCCCTAGAGAAAAAATAAAAACATGATCATTCATAAGAAAGCATCCAAAAAAATTGATTCAGTTATCCTAATCTATAGTCTATGCAGAGAAAAAAAATCATCTCCCCCAGGCATTTATACAATCCCCCAGTTCCCAAGGAAGTCGAGTCAAATAAGAAATATCCATCGGACAGAGATACACTAGATTATAGGAAATCCAATTGATAATGTAATCCTAAGTTAAAAAAAACCACGCCATAGAAAATAGTCTCAGACCTTTCATTCAAAATATGGTCTAATGTAATCAGATTTATCAGCACAGACTGTTCGGATATTACAATGTATTTTGATAGCTTGTTGCCTATCATTTTGAATAAGCATTCATTCCACAATTTAATCTAAAAAAATCATGTTGTAATCTAAACAATTTATGTTTTCTTTGCAAAAGGGTTAAATTAATAAACAGGACTGATTATATTTTGATTTGTGTTATGTAAAATAAACACCGTTCAAATTTAAAATTATGTTACATTCTCCCTCCCCAAAGCAAAGATGCAGTTAAAAATCTTTTAATGCCAGCACACATTCATATAGAAACATACATAGCAGATAGAAAAGTACAAATTTCAAGAACATTATTTTACATTATACGGGAATCATTCAAGATCAATATGGTCTTTCTAATTACAAAATATAGAATAATCTCTAATCATCCATTAACTTGTATACACTTACAGACAAAGATGAGGAAGTTGGAACCTGTCATATAGTAGTTGCAACAAGAAAACTGTCTTGCCACCTTAGCCATCACATAAAATTCCATTGGTTATGAAAGAATAACTTGGAACGCATCCTGCCACAGCTTGATAACATCCCAACATCATTGTATAATCCATGTACATTTGAATAGGTAATTTTAATTTAGAAGGCCTTAACAAGCACCCAAAGAATCAAATGTCAATAGGTTTTTTATTGAATATCATATTAAAACTCAAGGAAAAGTAAGGATCCTTCAAAACTCACAAAGAAGGACAGTGTGGCTATAGTAACAAAAAAAATTGCAGCTGATAAAAAATTCAACTTTTCTAACCATTATTCAACTTGTTAGAAGTATGCAGTCACAACTTGCATTCGACTACAATTCATACCCTCCATGATGGGGTCAATCCACCACTTAGGGAAGTCTAAGGGTAGAGGAAGAAGAATACCAACATTCATACACACATATGGAGTTGTTCCAAACTAGACCTAAAAGCACTTGAAAAT
>MU223539.1:33914-57233 GCA_018584345.1 Thuja plicata
TCAATTTCCCCCATTTAATTAAATAAAATTCTTCTAATTTATTTAATTGAAAGAAAACCCCTCTTTTAATTAAATAAATAAAAATCCCCACTTAAAGCACTTTATTTGTTGAAAAAGGAAATAAATTCAATTCAATTAAATAAAAATCCCTTTTTCATCACATCTTCCTAAGTGGTGGGTTTTTACCTCTTAATCATAACCTTTGATTTTTGCCTCTTAATCTCAACCGTTCACTTTTCTTTATAAGGAAATCTCTCCTTCTCATTTTCATATTAGGTTTTCATAGTATTGTTATGTTGCAGGTTTGGAGAGCAATTTTGGAGGAGGATTTGAGCACTCAAGCTTGGATATTGCAACTTCTCTCTTCTTGTCTTCTTCTTCTTGCATCCATGGCTACTCATGTAGATTAGATTCGTGTTTATTTCCATAGATTAATCTTGCATTTGTATTTCCTTTCATAGATTAATCATGCATTGTTATCATTTAAATTAATTTCCTTTCATGCATTGCAATCATATAGAGTAGATCTCATTTTCATGCATTTGAATCTTTCGTTTCATGGTGTACTTGCATAGGCACTAACTAGGTCAATCTAAGGGCCTCCATTTCAAACCTTTGCACTCCATGACTAGAGAGCTATGGATCGATATTTAAGGCCTCATTCTTGAGCAACCTTGGATGGAATGATTCATAGAAGTGTGTCAACATTTTAGCACACAGAATCAACCTTGAAATTAAATGAAAGAAATGAAAGCATGTTGTCATATAGCATGGGATAGATTTGGAAATTAGAATGTATCATACCTTGATAATGTAAATGATTTTTTGAATGTGATCAAATATGTTCATACAATAACTTTGACTTAACATAAAAACCCAAAAGGAAATCATGAAAGAAAAAACCTTATGTAATGGATGTTATAGTTTGCCATAATATTTGATTGAGAAGAGGAAAGATGTAGATGTCAGGGTATCTCCTACCTTGATAGATAATTCCTTTACTTGGCCTTAAATGAGGGAAAGAAACTTGATCCATAGAGAAGAACACCTTGAATTCTTGAGAAGAAGTCTAAATCTTGGATGCTTGAATGTTTGCCTTGACTTCTTGAACTTGAATTATTGATAGTAGATGCAAATGCTTGATAATCTCGATCATGGTTACTTACCAAAATGAAGAGACATATGGTGTTTATATATCCCTCACAACACCTTGGGGGTTAAAACATAAGCAGGCTGAATGTAGATATGAATATTCCCCTAAACCACCAAGACATGACCTCGAACCAAACTTGGGCATTCTCTTCAGGGAAAAAAATACATTGGGCATTATGTTCCCAAGAACAAAATTCCCTAAGTGTATGTTGCAACCAATTAGAGCTTAGATTGAGACCACATGTCTCGGACAATCAAGGGATGCCAGATAATAAAGTACAACCATTTTCAGGATCGAGACAAAACACGAAGGCCACAAATGGTGATATAGGGCCTAGGTGATGAAATGAATTATGTGATTGGAGGAAAGAAAGAGGAGCACACTTATAAATAAGGGCCTACCTCAATTTTGAAAAAGATTGAAATGATAAAGGAATCATATTTAAATTTAGGTGTCCATTAAGTGTCATATGAGGTCCTACTATGAAAATACACTAAGGTGGGTGCAAAATTAATATACAATTGTATACTAATTGAGTGCTTACAATTTAGGATAGTACACTAACGAGGTTTACAATTTAGGATAGTACACTAACGAGGTTTCTACAACCCATTTTAGGCCTAATGAAGCTCACTTATTCTCTTAGGCGATAAAAAAGATTTTCATAATCACATTGGAGAATGCAGCCCGTTTTTCCTAACTTTATGTCTTATTGATGGTATCCTCCATTGCAAAAATCCAAGTGAAGAGATGTAATGTCCTAAATTATAAGCATGTATAATTTTGGTCCTTAGCTAGGCCCCACTTTAGTGTCCAAGGCTTGCATACATCATTGACCTTTTTTATATGCATTTAATTAATAAATATCTAAATATTTATCCTCTATTAACTTAATTTACACTTGGGCCCTTGATTTTACATGTTCCCCATTTAATTATTTTATTCATTTATCACTTCTTTCATGCATAAACCCTATTTCATTATGGGTGGTATTTTATATCTATTTCAAATTCAAACCTCAATTTTGTGTGCATTTCGGTAACCTAATACCCTCATCGACCCCCAATTAATTTTGGGCCCTAATTTGCTAGAACTAGGCGCTCCCTAAGATACGAGGTGAGATAGGTTGCCCCATGCCTTTGGAGGCACCTTTTTGCACATAAAGGTGGCCCAAATTTAAATTGAAGAAAGGTGTCAGGTTTTTAGTGTGATACCTGAAAACCTGTCGGCCCCCTTCAAGTTTTGAGCCCCAAAATGGATTAGAGAGGTATACAAGCAAGGATACCTCCTTCATTTTGGGAGTCATCAATTCAACCAAGAAATCATATCCAAGCATTCTATCACTCAAGCTATCAATAAGGACATCAACTCAATATATTCATATTGATATTCATTCAAGAATCAATCATGAAAGACAAGGATTAAAGTCTAGATCTAGGTATTAGTGAAGGCATACATGATCCTCAAATTTTAGATCTAAGGTCAAGACAAAACTTACAACTCTTGCAAACATCTTCGCGACCAGTTCAACACTTATGAAGGTATAATATCTTCTCAAGCCTCTGCTACTAACAACACACTTTACTTTTTATACTATTTCAATCCAATTTTAAGGTTAATTCCTAAACAAGGGTTTGACCAAGGAAAACCTCTTTTCCCCTATATTTTTCCCATTCTCTATGTGTAGGTGACAGGTGGTACATATATGGAAAAAAGTTACAACTGGATCTGACAAAGAATTACAAGTGGCAGAAGTTTCATTAGAATTTGATGGGTCTCAGGCACCTCTAAGGGCCTTAGGCGAATTTGGTCGCCCCGTGTAATGTCTCCTTTTTAGTCATTGATAGTCAATAAAGGTTAGTGTATCACCAGGTCCTTGTAGACTAATATAATGGGTAGAGGATCAATGAATGGGTTGGTTCCCTCTTGCTTCTAATAATGTACCAAAACCAAATGGGAGGTATTAGTTACTACCTTGGAATATTTTAAGTTGCCAAGTTACAATAATTTAAGCCTAAGTAGTTTTCTCTCAAAAAACACACTTAAAATATGAGTGAGGTTAGAGAAATATGTTTAATAAATTGGAACCTTCCTTGGAGAGACAATGAGGTTCTATGAGTTGGCACCATTCTTGAAGAGAGAAAGAGGAGCTATGAGTTGGGTGCCCTTTAAGGAGAAAGGAAAAAAAAGGGTGACTTTATAATAAAAAAGAAAAGGAAATTCACTTTACTTTGGGACTACTTCACTTAAGTTGGAAACAATAAAAAAATTAAATTAAATCAGATTTAAGTGGTAAATCATAAGAAAATCCTAAATAGGGCATATGGTTTTGGAGTTTGATAAAAAAGCAGCTTTGAGATCATTTTGATCTTGTTATGTTTTGTTATGTTGATTATTTTTTGTTTTGCCTCATGAGAGGAGTTTCACTGAGCCTGAGGTTTTGGAGAAGCTTGTGGAGATGAAAACCTTCATAGGCCATCACACATATTATTTGCAAAAAATCTTCCAAGGTTGTGTGAGGAAATCCTACATCAAGGCTTTCATTTGAGCAGTAAAGAAATTAGTTGTTTGGGAGCTTTCTGTTGGTAAATTTTGAGTGGTCTTCTAACTTATCTAGCCACGCCCTTCTTGGCTTCATTTTAGAGTTGGAGAAGCCCTTTCACTACTATTTAGAATTAGTCTACAATAGTTTATTCATTCTTAGTGATTTGGGTAGGGGTTTCATCAATTTTCAAAGAGTGAGGAGTTGTCAGTAGAAAGAAATCAAATTTAGATCAAACCATATAGCTTCCTTAAGGTGCATTGATTCTAGGCCAAGTCGCCTAGGTTTTGGTGTCCCTAATTTCACTTCTTGAGTGACCAAATCACAATACTCTATTAAGAGGGTTTTTAGGTTGGAAATGATAGATTTATTGTTGTTGCAATAAGTTTTGTGAGTGACCTATGTTGTTGCCACCATGTGTTTCAAACTTGCAATCAAATTTTTTTAGAGCTATCTTCATCAAAATGCAAAGAGATTTTTCTAGGTATGCTTGAATCAAATATGTGAAATATTTTTCTAAATTGGGTTACTTTTTTTTCATCAAATTTTAAAGTTATAACTCTATAGTAAAATCTAAAATTTATTGTTGTATGAGGCCATTTGATGATTTCACTTATTAATAGCATTTCTAGTTGATAATATTTTCTTGGGTATTTAATAAATTGAGTTTTGAAGTCAAGTCTTAAGCATATTTGTTGCAAGTTCTTTTAGAAATCAGAAATTGAACAAAAAACTATTATTTGTAGTTTACAGTGTTCCAACTTTAGGGCGGGACATTACACCCTATACCCTTTAGTTGCCCTATTCCTGTCATTCAAGACTAAAATTTGGATTGTAGCTTAGCCGTTGTTTCATATTTCCAAATCTAGTATCAGAATTAGGTTTACAGTCTAAAATTTGTCTACATACCCCTCTTTTCCACTCTTGACCTACATTATTTTATTTATTTTCATAGTCAATTAACTCTTTAGCGAACGAATTCTTGCATTCACTTAGCGCTTGAGCCTCCTTGAGCCTAGTGGATCAACTCTCCTTTCAATGTACGAGAGCAATTGAGGTGTGAGCTTCCTAATTTGACCATCCATCCTAGTGAATTCCCATCACATCTCATTTTTCTTTCATCACATTTTGGTGAGCTCAACATTCTTACATATCTATTCTAATTTGGTGTCTAGATCTGATTTGTATACTACATTTTATGTATTTACAAACCTTGTCTTTCTTGCTTGGATGATTAGATTTACATGCATTAGTTTATAAGTGCAAACATGTATTAGCTTATTCATAGTGGATCTTTCTTTATATGAACTTGATGTATGCTTGCATAATCTTCATTGACAATGATGCTTTTCTTTCCTTGGTTAAATATTGAAATAATTTGTTTATTAGTAATTTGCTTTATTTAGACATTTCATTTTTGTCTTTCTTTCTGTATGAGTTTCATAACCTTGATACCTACATATAACATGTTGATTAACTGATGAATATCTGATGGAGATGATGAATATCAAGTGATACTGAGTATCATGATTGTAGAAATAGTTAGACCAGTTACCATATCTTAAAAGGATAAGTTAAATGGGTGACAAATGCAGACCAGACAATGATGAAGTAATGATGATATGGTTGTTTTCTACAATATATTTGATGTTATCGAATCGGTACATTTGATTGATCAAGTCGGGAACTACAATGAGTTAAAGTTATGATTGAAAGAGTTACTTTACCGAGCTAGACTGAGTCAGTCAGTAGAATTTTATGTGAGTCGATCATAGTAACCAGAACCGAGCATTGAAGATGAGTTAGACACCGAGCAGTGAATGAAGTTAGTTATTGAGCTGCAAAGCAAGTTTTACTGAGTATAGTATACTGATAATTAATGATGATAAAATCAAATTTAATGCAAAGCGATGATGAGCTGGATGAGGAAATGAATTAAATGAAGTTTTTTATAAGATCTAGGAATGGTAAAATTCAATGAGAAGATCAAGCAGTTAAACAAAATTATGTAAGTTCCAAGAAAAAGTACAAGTTCCGAGGTAAAAGTGAGATGATTTACCGAGTTGTGAAATATGTAGAAGATGATCAAACTACTGAGTGCAAATGAAGGAAAATTAAATTAAGGAGATTAAGAGGAAAAAGTATGTCTATATAAAGAATGAAAAATACAAAGAGTGTATGCTGCTGGAAAATTGAACATAGAAGAAGGAGAAGTTGAAGAACAACATTTACCGAGCAGAACAAAGAAAAAGAGATTGAAAAATCTACAGTCTGAGAAAGAGATAAATGGAGTATGTGATGCCAGTATTCAATTGAGCATAAAGGATATGATACAAGCAAAGGTAGTTTCTATATTTACAAATCAAAGTTTACTATTGCTTATTAATATTTGTATCAGAGAAATCTCTTAATCGGTGGATTTAACAGTCCTATTTGTAAAACCTAGACTTAGGTGACATTCCAAAAGAGTGTTTAAAGACCTCTAACAAGGCCACTCCTAACAAGGTGAAGATCTTAACAGATCTGAGGTAAATCCCCTAACAAGGTCACATTTAGAAAATGTGTTTGTAATATTTAACATGATAAGTTCTTAATCGAGCGTACTTTAGAAGGGTACATTTTATTGTGGGTTACAATTCCCACAGAGGTTTTTCCCAAATTGGGTTTCCTCATTAAATCTTGTGTCTACATGGTTAATCTGATGTTTCTAAGTTTGAATGATTGATTTACATATATGATGTATTGTTGCTTATGTTATTGAGTTATTTGGTGAATTGGTTATTTACTGTATTCAGTATTACCGAGTGAATCAGTGAGTTCAATTTTAAGTGTTTAAGTTTTGATTTGTCCGATTCATCCCCCTCTTAGTGGGACCACCATAATATCCTTGTAAGAAGAAATTATAGAATTGTGGGTTCCTTTAAAGGTGTAGATCCTGAGTCCTCTAATGTATTCTATAGGAATGTAGATAATACCTCTATGCCTACCACTGACATACTTGTCATTATTGATATTCCCTCTTCCTATTCTTCTCATGATGAGGATAAATTATTAATAAGAGTGTCTCCTACCCAAGCGTAAAAGATTTTTCATGATTTTGAAAAGCTTGAATAGTCTTCAAGTCAAGAACATTCTAATAGTGAGACAATCCCTTCACTTGGAGGATTGAGGAAGTTGATCCACAATGATGAAAATGGTGTTGAAGTGTTGCATGACACATCTCATCTTATTGATGAAAATCTAAAGTTGATGAAAAGTTGTGCCGAAGCTCTTAATCTTTCCAATCCTAATATTGAAATTATGTCCCTTTTCCGACATCATTACCTAATGTGCCTACCTATACTTCATCTACATGTCCACACATATTCAACATGTTAATCCTACACATATTAGTCTTGGAGGAAATCCTAATCCTAACATACCTCCTCTAGTGAGTGTTTCATGTATTTTCCAACCATCATCTATATATACTTATCGCAATGCCTCATTATCATATTCCATTTCTCCACCCATTTCTCATAACTCTCTACATCCTTCATTATCCAAAATTTCTAATTCCGACATATCCACCAAAGCAACCATTAATAACCTTGCTCCAATTGTTACATCCTTACAACAACAACTTGGTTCCATAACCCAATCTAAATACAATATCCCTACTTGTGACATTACTAGCCCATTGTCCCATGACATCATTCATGCAATTATTCCTCAATATGTAGATATACCTACCTTGGAGACATACAATGGAAAATATGATTGCTTGACTCATGTTAATACATTTCAAACCTTGTGTAGTGACTTCTCCAATGATCATAGACTTAAAGTTAAATTATTTACTAGGAAATTTAGAGATAAGGCCTTGCAATGGTTTTATTCTCTGTATCCTTATTCTATTGAATCATTTCAAAAAATTTCTAATGCTTTTATCCAACGCTTTTAAAATAATATTGGTCCTCAAATTTCTTTGACTGATTTGATTCATTGTAAGCAAGGGTCAAGGAAAAGTGATTGATTTTATTGATAGATTCAAACATTTGCATGCTCAAATTTATTATCATGTGCCTAATATGAATTTTCAATGCATTTTCATTCTAATTTAAAAATTAGAGATAAGTTATTGTTTTATGGATTTACCTATTTTACCCAATTGTGTGTAATGCTTCATAATTATCAGCTTCAGGTGAGCCAGTTTGAGTCATATACTCTAATGGATCTAGTTGATAAGAGTGTTTCCTCTTAGAAATCATCCCAAAAGTTTCAAATCCCAACAATTTTTTTTTACCTTCCCCTTGCTTGGGACCTGGTGGTTTTCTTTTTCATGAAATATTAAAAAACCTTTAGAATAAAGGTTTACTATTGCCCACAAGTATCATTTCTGATTACTAAATTATATTAGACATGTTTAAAATTTTTTTTCCTTCTACTTGCTATCATCTATTTACAATTGTGTTAAAGAAAGAGCTAACCTTTCTCTTCACCAAGGTCTCATCATGACCATTTATAAATTTTAGCTGTAAAAAATGCCCAACCTATTTGTAATTGTTCCTATAAAATGTAAACTTTGTGACTCTAGAAAAAAGAAAACTAGTAAAGGAAATGTTAAAATGTCTGATCTTACCGTGGAAGTGGATTACAAAATGGTGACCAATATCTATTCCTTTTATGCTAAACTACGTAAGGTCACCCCAAATAAGAGGAAAATCCAAATGTCTAATGTTCCAACCCCTTGAAAGAAAAATAAAGGAATTTGAAAACCTCGAATCTTATATTGTTGTGGACATACGAAAGGGTAACATAGATTTGCATATGACATTGATGATATAATAAATAATGTGGTAGTTATGGTGGTTGAAGATTGACTAGAATTACTATGGAGACTTATGCTAAAAAACAAAAACAAAACAAAGGGAAACAAACCAATAATCCTTCCTCAAAAGATGAAAAATACCTTCATGAGATATATTTCCCCACTTGGATGAGGTGGAAGTCAACTTGACAACATGGAAAATTAAGAGGGTGAGAAGACTAAGGAGGAGGATGATGAAAGTGAGGAAGAGGAATACAAGAACAATGGAGAAGAGGATAGAGATGGACAATTGTAGGGGGGGTAAGAAAACAAGGAAGTGTACAGGGATAGGGAGCTGGTGGATAATCATGATAGTGCACACCATTGGACAAAAAAGAATGATAAAAGGGAGAGTATTGAGTTTATCTCTCCAAGAAGTCAAGTTGAGCAGGTGCAAAACCATCTAGTTGAGCTCGAGGATAGATTGAAGGAGAACAACCATATTATTCAATAATTTTGAACAAGACCTTGATGCTATCACATATATCACTAATGGTTCAATGAATGAAGTAGTCATGGAGGTTGTTCTAAGGAGCTCAACGATTTAAAAATAACTAATAATATAAGGCAACAAATCTAGTGAATATAAGAATGAGGAATATTAAGAGAATAGAAGAGAGGCTTGGAAGGGTTCTTTGGATCCCCTTATGACCAATAGGAACCTCATTAAATGAATATGCTCTTAGGTGAGGTTATCCTATTTATTTATTTATAGTTCTGTTTTATGGCTAGTTGTGTTATGGTTGACCTACGTGCCTTTGTAATTTTTGAAAAAGTTCTCTTGTTTTACTAGTAGTTTGATAATTTCGATCTAGACTTTGGTGTTCTAGTTTATGACTAGCTACAAGTCCTATATCATTCACTATTTTCAATGATGGCTTTATTATTGTAACTTGGGATTAGGGTCCTTCCTAGCTTTTTAAATAAAAAATAATGATAAGTCATTTAAAAAAAAAAGTCAAAAAAGAATAAAGGTACCCATTATTTAAATTACGAGTACCCATTTTTCTTAAAAAAATTATAAGGGTTGCACTCATTTTTCAAAATTTAAATTGGAGACTCAATTTTAACTACGAGTTTCGGCTTTGGAAAGGCATGGGGAGCCAACTCGTAGCCTTGGACTCACAACTGAGGTCATGTCAATATTGGTTGAAAAGAGCGACCTTGGTTATATATCTAATGATCTTTTTTGCATAATGTTTCTATGTAATTAAAATTCATTATGCATGACAGTGTCTACATTTCAAATATGTAATTTTTTACAATTAGATAAATAATGTTTGATGAAAGTAGTCCATAAACTTGAAATAACAAGTTTTCTTTTGATAACTTTATATTTTTTACATTTTTTTGAAAAAAAATATATGACATCAATCTACATAGTTATTTTCAAAAAATAAAAGTTTAGGTCTTCTTATGGTGGTCGTACATGAGAGTTTTCAAAATAACAAATAAGGTCAATAAAAACTTAAGAATGAAATATTAAAAAAAATCATAATCAACCTTTAATCTCTTACATATTTTTTCAAGAGGATTTAGAAAAATAGTTTTATTTAGGTAAAAATATGGTGGTCGTATACATGCATTGTATGGCCTTGAAAAATGACTTTTAACAATGGTTTTTAGACATGCCTATTGAAAATCAATTTGTATCATTTGAGTAATATAATAAATTATATATTTATAAACTAGACTTTGAGTACTACATTTCATATTACTATTTTTCCTTAAGATTCAATTTCCAAGTGTTTCAAAATTTTAGATCAATTGTGAGAAATTTTGAAAATAAGGAGAGACACTTTCACTTTTTGGCCTTAAAGTGGACTCATTTTCTTTCACCCACCCCTTAAAATATCTTCACAATTCATCGTGATAGAGACATATGTATGCAAGGCAAGAATAAGGTCCAAATATGGAAATGGTGACACAATCTCACCAAATCTAACATCAAGGAGAAGATGAATGTCTTAATAGTGCCTTCTAAATCTACAATACAAAACTCTATAAAAATTAATGAATGTCTAATAGAAATGTGTCCTAGTGTGGTAGATCTAAAAAGACAATAGTAACGTACAAAGAATCATTGGAAGCCAGAGGGATATCAACACTGGATTCATATATAACAACATGTGATATGGGAGATAAGTCCTTAATGCAAGCCACATGACTACATTGTTCATCCCCAAATGATGTTGTCTCACAAGATGTTGGAGTGACACTAAATAGTATTTTTGCAGGTGTGGAAAGGAAGGAGTTTAGCAATCTGAGACCTTGTTTAGTACACCATTTTCTCATTTCACAAAATTTGCAAGCATATAGACTTTATAGTCTTTCCATAGTTTCACATCTAATTTCAACATCATTACAAAACTAGCAAACTTAAAATTTGAAAACACCCAAATTGCCCCTTGATGTGGAGAGCACCCCAAAATGGTTAGTGCTAATTGTTGCCCCCTCAAAATACGTGTAAGAGAAATTACAACCTATTTTAAGATTGGATATCACATTGGCCATTTATAATGCATGATGATTTCTATAATTTTTTTTTAAAATGTGCAATCCGAATATTAAGATTACAAGCAAATATGAATTCCTTGCAAAATTTTGATATACATATAAAGTTTGTGAAATGTTGATAATCATGGTGAAATTTATGCCTTCTTAAAATCTGCTTATAATGTTGACTTTAGAGGTAAAAAAGAATGTTAAAACAACACAAAATCCAAATTGTTTTTATGCTAAAGTGCTCATCATAGAAAGAGCTTTTTGTTGATTATTTACACTTGAAACTATTTGTAAGTTAGCAAAAAAACACTGCCCCTTTTTATAAATACTTGTAAATTACAATGAGTAACTAAAAAATTTTAGTTTTTTGTGGAACCACCATGTATATAGAACTTTTGAGAGTAACATGTAATGGAATATATTCAATATTAGGTAAAATCATATAAGAATAAATGTTACGATAACCAAACATCAAAGGAAAATGTAATCAATAGTGACCAAGTCAATGGATCATGTGTGGTTGTGGATTTGATGCAAAGGCTTAAACTAGCTACATTTAGAGGTTTAGACATTGAATAAGCACTATGGTAGTGAAGCCCAAGGTTATAACAAATGACCTTTGAGTGATAAGGTGATGTGTATGTATTTAGGCACTTCAAAGATGTGGAGTTTGATGTGGGAGTTACTACTACTACTAATACTATTGTTACTGCTACTGCTACTGCTACTGCTACCGCTAACGTCGCCGCCGCCGCCACCACCACCACCACCACTTGTGTGAGAAGTCACCCAAATGGCTATTGGAGTTTGCAATGTAAGGCTCGGGTTGCTATGTCTACGATAAAGAGAGTAGAAACACTGAAGAAACATAATAGTCGCACAAATTTACGCTATCCCTAAACTATGCCAATGTGTGAATCATGATGCAATGAATTCTTCAGACTAATTTATTTATAATAGAGAGATAATGGACATGATTTCTCCAAATTAAGAGAGCAAAAAAACTATTTTAAGGGAAAAATGAATAGTTAATTGTGCCAAATGGTATACATTACTCAGTGCAGTGATATCATCATAGAAGACCAGTAATGCCTTTTAATGGATAATAACGAGTGCAACAACTACATAACAATATCTTTCTACAATAAAATTACAATGGTGGGTAGAGACAATCCAAACACAGAGGTGTAAAAAGCTCTCAATTTGACTCCAACATACAAAAGTGTGCAAAATAAAAAATGACAAAAAATAAAGGGTATTTTTTTTTTCTTCGTTTCTTGAGCTTATTGAATACAATTTCAATGTTTGTTTGACTACACGAGAAGGAATGTGAATTCATGACTCTGATACCATGTTAGCCAATAATTCAAAAGCATTAAAATAACCTTCTAGCAGTGAAAAAATATATTAGTTGATTTATCTGATGTTATACCAATCATCAACTTTATGATTTATTTATTTATCGAGTTATTTTACTTGACTTGATTTGTCTTTTATATTGATTGGTTTTGATTTTAAAAAAAAGTGTCACTCACTCCTATGATTTTTTGTATCATTATGTATAATTGTTAAATATTTTAAAATTTGATATCTCAGCGTTGCATATATGGGCAATGATGAGAAAGTGAGAAGGTAGGACTCAACAATCGACTATCCCTCCACAGGTGCAACACTTGTGTGCTCACTGGACGAGTGTGTGAGCAAGTGTCAAGTATGCATGCAATATATATCTCAAATGATGAAAACATATGTTTCGATACTACAAAGTAAGATAAAAGCATGGAAAAGCCTAAGTAAACTTAAGCTAGATGTTAATAGGTCAAACTTAAAAAGTTGATTAGCTAACTAGTTTGATAGTGACTCTAATTACACTAACAAAATGTATATATAATCTTTATCCAAAAAAGATATTTATATCTATAATATAATCTAATATATAAAATAAAAACAAGAAAAAATGAATTAATTTAATTAATTTATAAATCAGCTTATTTGTAACGGAACAAATATCTTTAAATTCATATTTTTCAATGTAATCTTTAAATTGATATCTCTACATATTTTGAATACATTTTTTAAAATATAAATATACTAAATTTTAAACCAACTTACATATAAGTACGCAAATTAAATGTCAAAATCGTTACATTTGAAAAAAAGAGTATAACAAAAGAGTAAACAAGGACAAAGTACATTTATCCTCTTTAAATTCTTATGGTACTTTGCGTTGGGTCCCATGGACCAAATTTGGTCGTAATGTTATAAAACTGTTTCATTTCCTTTCAAGTAAAAAATTTCTCCCTCCAAATGCTTCGCGAGTCGCTTCCTATTTTCGATCCCGTTTCCCGTGGAATTTAAGAAGAAAAATAATCGAAATAAATTCTACAAGTGGAAGCCTATGCGCCGGAGTAATTCACTGTACCTCCTCTGTGTACTTTAGTGAATGAGGGAGAGTTATATCACTTGGGTATCAGCAGGGGAGGTTTTTTGTGCGTGTAACCTTTATAGGTATTAAGATTGTTGGATTTGAAATTTTGGGTGTTTGAAAAAATTTAAAATGAGTGCGGTGAGCATAACCAACGTGACAGTGCTGGACAATCCTGCTGCTTTTCTCAACCCATTTCAATTTGAGATATCGTATGAATGCCTGGTTCCTCTAAAAGAAGGTATGTATGCGACGGTATATTAAACGAAGTCCTTCCTTTCTGTATTAATGTGTACTACATCTAATAACTATTATTTGGCTGCTTTTGTTGGCATATTTGTAGGGTTTTGGGGTATTCGGTTGGGTTTTGAATTTGCTTCTTGCGTTGAAATTGGCACACGCTCGTTTATATCGTGGTTGCCTTGAGAATCTTGTTCGTATAACTACACTACAAACCAGTTGTTTCCTTTCTAACTACGTGTCATAACAATTGTCTTGGAATCCGAATTGGGTTTTGAGTTTGGGTTGGATTGGCTTTCGCAACAAATGAGCCAAAATCCAAGAACTGAATCAGGTGGGGTATATGATCCTTAACATACCAGAGGCTAGCATGATTTAAAGACAATGTAACAAATACAGTGTGTTTGCCTTTTTGTCTTGTTTGAAACCTAAACTCAGGAAAGTTTCAAAGACTAGAACTTTATAGCTTTATGGAAAATGTAGTTTTAGCCTCGATTGGTCGGGGAATATTGCCCATACATCTTTTGCCCATTTTTGGTATTTATTTGTTTTATATATTGAACGATATATGGCAGAGTTCTTGATTCACAAGGGCAGGCCAAAAAAGCGCTGCCCGAGAGGATATAATTTCATGCTCGTTCAACTCAGTCACCCAGGACACTGCCTGAGAGGATATTATTTGATACTCGTTCAACTCAGTCACCCAGGACTCACATTCGATCTCATGTGTTTTGGTACACTTACGGTACTTTACTTATTTCCAACACTTAACATACTTTTCGAAACTTCAGACTGTCTGCTCCATTATGAGAGTTCGCTGATGTACCAATTAATCTCATCTCATTTGATGATGTGTTCCTATGGTTGACTACTTAAATACGTGTGATTTATCAGTTGTTGATTGTCTGCAAAAATTGGAAATTCAAATAAATGTGTGAAAAAGCAACATTAGGGTTTCCTCTTTATTTTTTTTTGTTCTTCTATTTATGTAATTGAATATTTATACTTTGTAGAGTTAGTTTAAGCAAAACACACCACATTGATTGCACATACATATTCAAATTGAGATGATGGAGTATAGAAATATAGGATATTAGCATCATAATATTCCCATCCCCTTCAGAAAAGTGTCAGCCTCAATCCCTAGCAACTTCGGAAGCTCAGTTATGAATTGTTCATCTTCTTGTGTTTCATTTTTAGTTGGCAGATTCTTCCACTTAGAAATATAGTATATTAGGATCATAATATTCCCACATTGCATTTTAGTTGGCATATTCTTCCTCTTGATTAGTAATTCTAGCCATATTTCACAATTGAATCTTTGTTTCCCAATGAATACCTCAAATTCCAAAACAAACTTCTTTTCTTTATCTAACTTGGGCAATTATGACTTGATTGGAATATTGTAACTTATTACTTTCTTCAAACAAGAGACATGGAAGATAGGATGAACTCTAGAAGGGGAGAAGATCCAATTTATAAGCTATACTTTCTATCCGATGGAGGACCTTCTAGGGCCTATAAAATTTAGGTGCAAACTTGATGTACTTATGTTGCTTAAGTGGCAATTGCTTTTAAGGTTGGAACTGAAGGAATATGCAATCTCCATCCTTGAAATGCCTCACTATAATGTTGATTTGCTTGTTTTTTCTTCCTATTTTGAGCCAACATTAAATTCTCCATAACAATTTGTATCATTTCTTGTTGTTGTTAAATGTGATCCTCTACTATACTAGCATTTCTTGGATGAACAATGCCTAAATCTTATACTTCCTTGATTGGTTTTTTGATTTTTGACTTATGTTCATTTTGATAGTGATAAGTGTTGAAGGAGGGTGCTCGTTTAACCACGGGCAATGATTTGCCCTCCCAACCATAGACAATGCACGATTGTCTCCCCCGAGCACATGAATATTTGATATGCTAGAATGTGTATTATTATTGAATGCTGAATGTGAGCAATGATCTTCCTTTATATCCATCAAGGTTCCTCTCCTAATCAACATGACCCTTCACAAAGGGGTGGCGGGCTTCTCCAAGTCGGCCCCATAAAATAATAAATATAATTTTTATTTTATTTTGTATGTAATATTGGTCGGCCCAAACACTCACTCTTAGCTAGGGAAGACCCTTTGTTTATATTTGAGTCATGGAATGACATCCACCATGGCTACTCCCAGAGGGTGGAACATCCATCATGGATACTCCCATGCATGGAAAAGAATACGAACACAAGTGCCCATCACGGAGTCACTCAACGCGATGTTGTCATCTCATTATGATGGTCACCAAGGATACTCCCAGAGGGTGACTAAACACAAGTGCTAAGTCATGGAGTCTCTCAACATGACATCCACCTTGGCTACCCCCAAAGGGTGGATCCACCATGGCTACTCCCAGAGGGTGGAACAAGGGCCTTCACCTCAAATTTCTCTCACAGAGAAGAATGCAATTAACAAGGGCTTGCACCTCAAACTTCTCTCTGAGAGAAGAATGCATTAACAAGGGCTTGCACCTCAAACTTCTCTCTCAAAGAAGAATGCATTAACAAGGGCTTGCACCTCAAACTTCTCTCTCAGAGAAGAATGCATTAACAAATCCTCATGATGATGTGGCTCCCTATGAAGCTTCAAGTTTTTGCAACAACCTTCTGACCTCCTTGTCCAAGGTTACCTCAGATGGTTTGTCAGACTCCCTCTGAATGTTAATTCCTCCTCTTTGAAGAAACAAATGTGCTCTTCCTCTTCGAGAGACGTCTCCAATTATGTGCCACCAACTTAGTCCTATGGCAATAAGTTGTGTCTCTATTCTTCAGCTTGCATGACTTTCTCACAAGATGCATCAAGCTCTTCCCTTGAATGATCCTCGATCTATCGAAACCACTGTTGTCAATATCACTGGCCATTAAATCCTCAATGGTCACATCTCTATGCGACACCCATTTTTGCAATCAAGCTACCTCTTATCAATCTTCGACTTTGCAACAAGAGTGCTCACAAGAAGCTTTACCCCAAGAAATCTCCACCTATACATGACCCGATAGCTACCAATATATAGACACAATGATGAAATGCTAAGACACACTATTGAGAAATCACAACAACACAATGAATGTTTGACTTCATAGAACTCCATGACAACACACTGAAATCTCACAATATCCCTAGACCAACACCTTGATCGCTAAGAAGAGAGTATATATATATAACTGAAGGTAGATATGTCTTTCTCCATAATGTAACATTCAAGAACTTGCATGTCTCCCCACAGAAGGCTCTTCCATCTTCCCACATGGAAGACTCTTGACTTTCCAAATGAAAGACTCTTCACATTCCCAACGATGGGACTCTTCATATCCAACCACATGCCTCTATAACACTCTCTAATCGAGAGTCTCTGCTAATATAATGATTGTTCATACTTTAAAAATCACACACGTAGAAAATACTGAGAAGCAACAACCTTCACATATGTTGATTGTCTAAGAAAATTATAGTAGGTACGAATAAAATATCACCTGCAACTACATATCTTCAACATAAGGAGATCCACACGATTTGCCAACTCGGCTGTCCATCCACAGTTCTTTAATTTGCCTGTGTTTTCTATCTTAGTTCATTTCACATTAAAATATATTTGCCCAACATAAAATCTTCATGACCCGATTATCACTACTCATGTTCCTCTGTCATAATCTCGAGGTCGAGGGACAAGGTCTTTGCAACATGGCGTAGTTTCGAATATCCAGAATGGACTCTTTCGGGTCATGAGACAATTCTCCAAGAACCAGAGAATGATCGCGGCTGAGAATGATATTCAACACCTATCACGATGCTTGAACCTGAGGTATCTCCAACTCTTGTAATATATCAGCTGTCAATAATACCTCTACGTCTCAATAATAACGACACATAACTGCCATTGCTCTGATACCATGTTGAAAGGGGTGCTCGTTTAACCACGGGCAATGATTTGTCCTCCCAACCATAGACAATGCACGATTGTCTCCCCTGAGAACATGAGTATTCGATCTGCTAGAATGTGTATTATTATTGAATGCCAAATGGGAGAGCAATGATCTTCCTTTATATCCATCAAGATGCCTCTCCCAATCAGCATGACCCTTCACAAAGGGGTGACGAACTTCTCCAAGTCGGCTCCATAAAATAATAAATATAATTTATATTTTATTTTGTATTTAATATGGGTCGGCCCAAACAAGGGTCCGACCTCAACTACAAAACGTCAACGATAAGATCTAATATTAGGCATGGTATTAACTCAATGCCATGATCATGGTCTTTGATTGGAGGTAGACCCTTGGGTTCTTTAAAATCTTGATGGCATTGCATGATCACTTGATGGCTTTGGTGGATCTTGAGTTTCTAAGACTTGTCCTTCTATAAAATGTAGTTGTGTCATGTCCCCACTGTGTTGGGAATAAATGCAGGATCATTAATCAAATCCAAACACTTATTAATACCAAACCTATTTATGAAACAACATTCCACTATAAAGGCCGATTGGGTCTGTTAGCGGGCCGACCTAAATATAGACTTTATAATGGAGGCTGACTCAAATAACATGAAGGCTGACTTAGATTATAAAAAAAGGGGCCAACCCAGATATTAGTGATTTTCAATGAGCAGCGGTTATAAGATTAGTGGGGGGTGCAAACTATAATTTCATAAAAGCGATTTAATCAACTTAACAAAAAGCTGACTTAGGAGGGGTGCAATTAGCAAAATAAAGGGATGCTGTGTGAAGAGACATGTTTTTTCCACCCAAAAGGGGAGGATATAAATATATCTAAGGATCAACTCCTAGAGATCATCAATCAGCGGCAGAAAAACATATATTCAGCAGAGATAGCGAACAGCAGCACAAGTATGTAAAACAAGCAGCAAAGATCATCATCGACAGCAGGAAGATCATACAGATTTTAAGGAACTAGCATTGAGCAAGGCAATTATAATAAGTACATATGCAGGAATTATCAGTGACTTCTAATTATTGTAGTATGAAGGATAGATTCATAAGTGCAACTATATAGATGAAATATAAATATAATGCTTATATTTGAACCAAATGCAAATATTAGGTTTATATCTGATCATATGCGAATATAATGTTTGTATCTGATCCTATGCAATTAATTGATTATATATATAAAATTTAATACATTACCAATATGGTGTTCTGTTATAATTGGTCATGTGGGAGGAAGGAAGGAGTGCATGGAGGGGGAACAGTGAGATTCCCACTAGGTATGCCACCTCATGATGATGGTTAAGGACCATTGGTTAAGGACCACATGAGGCCAATATGAGACCAAGGAGGATAAGGTCTGCCTTGGGACCTAGGGTTGAGGGTCAAGGGCACCCTATTGCAACTCCCCTACTATCCCCACGTGGATCAATTATTGAAGTGAATAATAAAGGGATCTTTAATAATAAAAGGAGGGGTTGACATGATGGAGGGGAATGGTATGGAGCCCTCATTAGGTATGCCACCTCATAATGATGGTTAAGGACCACATAAGGCCATAGAGGATTAGGTTCTGCTGTTGGGCCTAGGGTAGACAATATTTGTGGCACCTCATCATGTCTCCCAGCTCTGCCCTCGTTATGGTTGAGCTCCCATGAAATCATTGAGATTTTTTGTGTAGATTTATACATATATATTACTTAACCCTAGAATTGGATGTATTTCATGGGTATATCTATATTATTATCAAATCCGATTCCAGGTTTCCAAAGCAGGCTTATCTCATTCTATTTCTTGAGTAAGAGATACATCTCTATCTACATTTTGTTCTTGTTTCATTTTAGATTTATAAATTTAGGGAAAAAGTATAAGGTGGTCCGAGAAAGGGACATTACAAGTTGTGCTATGATGCCATTTGAACCTCTCTAAGTATTTTCTACATTCTATGGGTGATAATAATTTGGCTTGGTTGTGATTGTATCCCAATGAGTTTATGTTTTGTCCATTTGTACTAAACATTATAAGAGAGCCTAGTAAATCTTTCTTGGGTTAAAGAAATTGTCTCTGTTTTTGTTGGCAAGATTAGTTACATTTTGTTATCCATTGACCATCCTATGTTTTAACCTTACATGGAGCTTCTAGTGATAGAATTTTGATGTTCAATATGCAAATATTTGTTGCAAATCTTTTCCAAGTATACAAGATTCCAATAATTGAACTTTGTGCTTAATTTTGTTGTTAACTCTATTGATGCAGAGTTGTAGCCTCTAATAAGATCACCAATCACCAATAAGAGTTGTAGTATACATTCTAAGTTTCAAATTACCAATCTTATATGCTGGTATAGAATTCATTTGTTTGAAGTTTGTTAGTTTTGTGGAATAGGAGGCAAAGATTTGAAGAAAACGAACACTTTACTGGGGGGGGGGGTTGTGTGAATCTGTATATAACAATTTCAACTTATTTAAACTTTAGCAAACATAGAGCAGTAATAAAAAACATCCACACAAGTAAGATCTAACCATAGAGAACACAAGATGCACTCACGACATCTCGTGGAAATTCTTGCTGGAGAAAACCACGACAATATTGCTTTTATAATAAACTTCTTACAACTTCATAGGCACCAACCCACAAGAGACACCGATCTCCAACTCTGCAAGTGACACCAATCTCTTGGACGAGAGGCACCAATTTCCCGATTTTCAAAATAGAAGGCACCAACCTTCGAAATGAGACATAATAATTTGTTGGTAACCTCTTCTAGTATCTGCCCTAGATCACCTTCAGTAACTGCACGCGACTTCAACAAAATCTTCCTTAAGCTTTGCTCTCAAATCTGTAATAATGTCCCTACTCAGATCTGAAATGTAATCTTCAGTAAGCACTTATAAGTCTGTGTTAAATCTTCACACAAATCTGCTCTATGTCTGCTCTTCTAGTGTCTGATTTTTCGATCATAAATCTGCTATCCTATGTCTGAGTTTTGCTTGTAAAATCTGCTCTTCTAATGTCTCATTTTTTGCTCATAAAATCTTCTGTTTTTCTACCCTTGATCTGCTCATAAACTAGGAAAAATATTCAATGAATTGTTGTTAAAATGATCCTCCAAAAACTTCTAGATATTCCTCTTGAAATCCCTCTTCAACCCAACGGTCACAGCTCTTCATACTAGGTTGGTCAGCAGTATAATTGTTTTTATCATTTAAATTTATTTAACCCAAAAACGGGCGCTAGCTTCAACTTTCCTTGCACAGGTTGACCAAGCTAGTATCTTGTTTAAATTCTCTTCTCTTCAGCAAGGTGGGCAACCAAATTGAGGGAGGTGAGCAACACCAAACAAGATTCATTTTGCAAGTATTAAAATTTAAAACATTGCTGAAACAACAAACAAGGCGGGGCCAGCCCCTATAATATCATATAATTAAAAGCTTTCTTTTCCCAAGTTGGCCAGCTTTATAATCAAACTCAAACCTTATATTTTGGCTTCAAAATTGCCTTATAAAAGTTAATCCAAATACGCTGATATGAATTGCTTCAGGCATGCAATAATGTCTGCTTCAGAATTTCTTCCATCTCTGCCCTTTATAACTGCTTTGACATCAATGACAATAATTCCAACAATCCCTACCTTTGTCGTTGATGACAACCCTGTAAAAAAATGATCCTTCAACTTCCCCTAACTAAAATGCTCCCCCTGACTGTAGGGCTCCCCTTACTTGTCTTCTCCCCCTTTGACATCAATGGTAAAGGGTAACTGGTGCTAACTGAATAAGACAATGAATAGGTCCCCCTAAACGTATGCTTCTTTTGAAAACTTAGTGGATGGATGAGAGTGACATCACTTCCAATTTGCCCCTTAAGAACTCTAAAGTCTCTTTTGGAAGAGGCTTTATGGAGATGTTTGCAATTTGATCCTTTGTAGTAACTTTCTCCCAACTTTACTTGTTGCTCAAGTAGTTGCTCCCTCAAGATTTGATATTTAGTCAGGATATACTTTGTCATGGAGTGCATAACTAGATTCTTTGATATTTTGATGGCACTATTATTAAAGAGTGTGGGAATCAAATGCTTATACTCAACCCTTGTATCTTTCAAAGTTTGTTTCATCCATAGAACCTGTTAACATGTTGCTGACGCAATATATTTTGCCTCTGCTTTGGATAGAGAAATTGATGCCTTTTTCTTGCTTAACCAAGATACACGGCAATTGTCAAGAAAGAATGCTCGTCCACTAGTGCTCTTCCTTTCATCAATATTACTTGCCCAATCTGCATCTTTATATGTTGTAAGGGTGAAATCTTCACCTCTTGGATTCCACAGTCCAAAATCTGTAGTCCCTTTAAAATATTTCAATATTCTTTTGATTGCATTGACGTGGATTTCCTTTGGAGCTGCCTGAAATCTTGCCACCAAACCAATTGCTTGCATAATATTTGCCCTTGTAGCTGTTTATATATAACAAACTTCCAATCATAGATCTATACATAGTTTGGTTCACTGCAGGAGATTCATCATCTTCGCTCAATTTACAACTAGTAACCATAGGAGTACTTACTAGATTACAATCTTCCATTCTGAACTTCTTTAACATCTCAACATACTTGGTTTGAGAAATAAAGATCCCTTTATCTGACTGAGCAATTTGCAAACCAAGAAAAAATTAACTCATTGAGCATTGACATCTCAAACTCCTTCTGCATGGTAGAAAAAAGTCTTGACACTCCCTTACAGTCTCCTCCAAAAATGATGTCATCCACGTAGACGACAACAATCAACAGATTGTTTCCTTCATTCTTGATATATAAATTGCTATCCATGGTTCCTCTTTGAAACCTTTCTGTTTGAGACACTTTTCCAACCTTGAATACCAAGCTCTTGGGGCTTGTTTTAGTCCATAAAGAGCCTTCTTCAGTTTAGAAATATAATCCTTATTCTTTGATGGAATGAATCCTTCAGGTTGTTCAATATACACTTCCTCTTCCAGATTTCCATTTAGAAAAGTTGATTTGACCTCCATCTAATACACTTTGAAATTCTTGAAACTTGCAAGAGGTAATAACATCCTGATCGCCTCTAATAGTGCAGTCTTTGCAGACAAGTCTCACCTTGTTCCTTATAACTTCCCCATCTTCATTTAGCTTGTTTCAAAAAACCCACTTGGTTCCAATGATGTTCTTGTCCTTAGGTCTTGGGACAAGCTCCCAAGTTTTATTCTTCTCAATTTGATCCATTTCTTCTTTCATAGCCTTGATGTAGTGCTTGTCTTAACTTGCTTTTGAAAAATTTTCCGGTTCAATTTGGGAAAGCAAACATAGATTTGCATGTTCTATTGTATTCACAACTCTTTTTCTTGTCTGAATTTTTGTGCCTGTCTCCAATAATTAAATCTTAAGGATGGTTCCTTTGAACAGATATGGATTGTATCTTGGGTGGTGCCATTGATGGAGTTTTTGAATTTCCTTACTCAAGTTTTCCATTTTCAGTTTTGTTAATGTTTGTAGCTTCAGTCGTATGATCATTAGAATATATATAATACATGTTGATTAATAATAATATATTATATATGTTATATTATTATTAATCATATGAAATTTAATATTTAATATTAAATTATT
>MU223539.1:59504-90802 GCA_018584345.1 Thuja plicata
AGTCGTATGATCATTAGAATATATATGATACATGTTGATTAATAATAATATATTATATATGTTATATTATTATTAATCATATGAAATTTAATATTTAATATTAAATTATTATATTATTCTTAATTAATAATTGATTGATGAAACATTATAAGATTGATTAAATTATGATTAATAGGAAGAGGCATGTCCTTTCTTATAAATAATAATGAATAGACATGTCCCATGAAGGGACATGTCTCTCCTAGCCTCATTCCTAATATAAATGAAAGAGAGATTGTTGCATTTGGAAAACACATACAAAATAGAGTGCTATTACATTTGCAGCTATCCTAAAACTTAACAAGTTTCTTCCTTTTTTTTTCTTCTTTACAACTTTCTTCCTTCTGATAATCAATTATTTTGTACTGTCTCCTTTTGAGGCCTTTTTTCGTCAACCCTCACATTTGCACTTTCAACAACTTTGTGCAATCTCTTGTTATAACATTTGTAGGCTTTGCTCCTTATGGAATATCCAAGGAAAATACCTTCATTGCTTCTAAAATCGAATTTACCCAAATCTTCCATATCACTTCTTATATAGCATTTGCTTTCTCTTCTCATTGGAGGGAATAGGTGTCTGTTGTGGGTTGTTGCCTACAAAATTGTAAGAAGTTCTTTATAAAAGCAATATTTTGCCATGGTTTTCTCTTGCAAGGGTTCCCACGTAAAATCGTTTGTGCATCTTGTGTTCTAATTTGCTAGATCCTACATGTGTGGATGATTTAATTATTGCCTATGATTGCTAAAGTTACAAATTGAAAAAGTTGCTCTTATACTAATTCACCTCCTCAGTACAAGGGTGTGTGTTTCTTCAATTGGTACTAGAGCGGGTTCCTTTGAAAAAGCCTAACCGCTCAAAAGAATGATCTTATGAATACACAATGTGGATCAAGAAGGATTTTCCTCAAGTTGAGCTCCATTATTCGACGGGAACAATTGTGCATTTTGGAGTGCAAGAATGCACACTTATTTGATGATCATGGATTTGATATATGACAATTAGTTGCGGATGACTATGTGGTACCATCTACTCCACCTACCAATCAAATTGGAACAAGGGCAAGCAAGAACAATGCTAAAGCTATGGATGCAATGCTAAAGCTATGAATTGTAATATTGTTTTACTTGTGAGGTTGGATTTGGATAGTAGGTCCAAGCAGCTTTTTCACCGTGGTTTTTCCCTTGTTGGGTTTTCCACGTAAATCTGGTGCTCTCATGTGCATTTGAGTTGACTGTTTTGTTCTGGTTTTTATCACTGCTCACTTTTTCTGCTTATGAAGAAAGATATGGTCTAAAAGGAATCGAGAAATAATAATATACTGATTCACCCCTCCCACTCCCCTCTCAGTACAATTGTGTGTTCAACAAGCATAGCAGGAATAATCTTGACCATCTAATCTCAAAAACAAAAGTAATCACTCTATGTCACATGACACTTACTTCTATTGTAATACAATGGCATTGCGTGAGTTGTAACTTTATGGCAAAACAAAACTATACATATTGATATCTTTTTCTTTTTAAAATCTGTTTTTGATAGTTTCTATTGCCTACAAACATGTAAACTAGATTAGATTGCTAATCTAGTTAACATTAAACTTTGTTCAAACTGAGATGTGTTATAGTTGGAAGCAATTAATTACAACAATTACAGCATAGAGAGAATTCTATAAGTGTAACTAAAAGAACCATGAAGCAATGGAGATAAAAATGTACCAACCATTTTATTGAACGAGAAAGTAAATGCGCATACACTATTAATATTGAAATATGGATTGTCCTCATTAATTTTGAGGTTTTTGATTTCAGTTCATGCTGCACAGGGCATTACTACATAGTTTGGCTTGAAAGTTTGAACCCTCAATCAATTGCACACCACAAACCTTAGTCACAGGGTTCGCCAAACTTTATGTATGAAGTTCAAAGTTCGGCAAACTCGTATAAAATTTAAAAAATTCGTTGAGGTTCACTCTTAAATTCGTATGATGCAAGGCTTGTGCGCTTCTATCTTCAAGAATTAAAAAAATCAGTTCTACATTGCTTTGATGAAGTATTTGAGCCCATTCAAGATCCAGAAACAACAACAAAAAAGAATAGGTTATGGTTTAATTTTACCTGGAACAATTTTAAGTAGTTTACAAGAGAGCCATTGCGCCGTTGACAAAAAATTTCATTGTGCTCTCGACAAAAATGTCCATCGCCCTTGTTGGAACTAAAAACCCATCTAAAAATACCTAGCGACTGCATTTATAAAAAAAATAACATATTATTGATATATTAATTTTGAATATATTAATATTACATTGTTTCTAAATTTATTATTATGTATCCAGATTTAATAATATTATTTTATTTTTAATAACTTTAATTGAATAAGTGAAAATGTTTATATTTATATTCATTTTAAGTTAATATAATATTATTTTGTTTTAATAAATAATACATTTGACTATTTTATTTTATAATATGATATAGTTTCAAATTTACCATTGTTAAATTATTTTGACAACTTAATGGATTTATTGTTTATATATTTTTAAAAAATTCATATATATATATATATATATATATATATATATATGGCAAACTTAATGGC
This sequence comes from Thuja plicata, assembly GCA_018584345.1. Taxonomy (NCBI): domain Eukaryota; kingdom Viridiplantae; phylum Streptophyta; class Pinopsida; order Cupressales; family Cupressaceae; genus Thuja; species Thuja plicata. The sequence goes on from MU223539.1 coordinate 62,140, forward strand.
GAATTTTTTTTCCTTTGCCAAACTTCATCCGAACTTTATTGTTGCTGAACTCGAACTCGAACTTGAACTCGAACTTGAACTCGAACTCAATCCTTGTGACATAGCCACAAACTACAAATATCAAACTACAAAGTAACACAGATAACAAAGTAACATAAAGTGGGCAGAGTCAATGAGGCTAGTTGCTTTGAAGTACGATAAACCGTGGGCTGCAGTTCTTGATGATTTTGCATTAGGTCATACATAGTGAGGTGATGCTAGATCATCAAGATTTTTTTATATGCATGAAATAAATAGATTAAATTGTCTTATACTAGCTGGATGTATTCAAGTGCAATATAAGTTCGATTTCTTAAAATACAATACAAGGGCCTTCATCCTCCTGATCTGTGATATAAAACCAGTACAAAGCTATGTTACACCTAGTTTCTGGGATAGGGATGGCAATTGGCTTCTATGCATCCAATCTCTTCTATTTCAACAACTGAATAGCCCAGCAACTAGACACATCTTTTTTGCGATTTAAAAGAAAATTACATTTTTTATTTATTGTCCCATAGGGCATGGCTAGCTGACCCTTGGATGGTTGGGAGATGTGTAGCCATCCCCTGACATTTGAGGGTGTTTTTTGGACGACCTAAGGACATTTCCAAAATTTTCAGTGCATCAAGGATGGCTGGGGGATGTTTCCAACCTGTCATGACGTCTCTGAAATGTTTGCAGTAGGGATGGGGTCTGAAAATGCAGGGGACATGTCCCCGGGGTACATAGGTACTATCGTAAATCAGTATATAGGAGAAATAGAAAGGCATCATGTTTCTCAAGAAGACCAAATGCGCTACCATCTCCATATCATAAACTGTTGCAAACAATAAAGATCTGATTTCTAAAGTGCTCAGAACATTTCCGTATTACCACCATCGTAACAACTTTCTCAAGAGATGTGTAATGGTATTGACATAGCTCGCACATCTTTACTTCCACTGAGTACATCAAAATCTGCATTCAAAACCTTTAAGGGAATCAAAGGAACAATGTCCATATGTCCAGAAGCTCTGAGACTTGAGCCTACTGCTAAGACCCTCCCTTGTTGGACTTTTGATCAGCCAACCGCTTTCTATAGAACTTCTGTACATGACCAAGTTCAAGAACAAATTGAGTGCCTTCGAACCTGATGTTGGGTTACCAAGCCATCCCTCCCATTTTATAAAGAATGAGATCAGCTTCTTGAAAATCATCGATTTTTGTTGATAAAAAAACGGCAAAAAGCTCTTTAACCCACGATTTTGCCAAAAACTGTTAAAAGAAGCTGCTGTAAAACAGCACGATGATTTTGTGGAAAAATCATCAAACCCTTGATGCAATGCTAAGATCACGCACAATTTTGTGAAAAAATTGTCAAAAACCTTCCACTGCGTTAGAAAAACAGCAACACCCACAGTTTTGTGAAAAATTTGCATAAAAAACTCCAATACATTTGCAAGACACCATTTGCCTTAGAAACCCTAGGTGTGACCCAAAACAATCTGCAAGAAACCACAATTTTATAAAAATCCCTCAAAACATTCTATCGAAAACGGAAAGCCACGATTTTGTGAAAAAAATGAAAACCTTCATTTTGTGGAGAAAATGGTAAAAACCCATGATTTTCAAAAAAATGTCAAAAATCAAGGCCACGACAAAGAAAAACCACAATTTGTAAGAAAAATCAAGCAAAACCCTTTTACATAAAAAAATTTAAAATCATGATTTTGTGGAGAACTTCATGAAAAAACCCTTAGAGATTTTTAGGAAAAATTATAAAAATCATGCAAAACCCGCCACATTTTCTTCCTGAAAAAAACGTGAGAAAACCCTCTATGCAGATCCAGTTGCAAAGAATCCGCACCCTCGCCCTGCCATCGCACGGTACTACTGACAGTAAAAAACCTTCGGGCGGAGAAATTCCCAAAACTACTGAGAAACATGATTTTTTATCAAAAAATTATAAAAAAAACAGACAACTGTGTCGTGCTTTTATGAAAAAGACCCTTCATCGCAGCTGATAACCCATCAAAAAAATTGTGCAAAATCAGAACCCTGAAAAATTCTGAAAAAAACAAATCCAGACTAAGCCACTGAGGAATAACGCAGATAAGGCCATGATTTTTGAAGAAAATCGGCTAAAATAAATTGATGCTCTCGCATGACCTCGGACGCTGCAAAAAATGTGCTGTCGCAACTCTTCTGCTGAAAATCACGATTTGCAGAGACGTGCGGACTGCAAAAAGAACTTGCAAACTGAAACCCTCGAGCAGCTCTGAATAAGAAGAAATGGCGCACTAAAATACCCTTGAACATCCCAATTTCTGTAGAAGCAGCCATGGGATTTTTTCCTGGAAGGAAAATAAACAATTTTCAGACAAAAGAAGGGCGACACAAATACTCCTAAAATGCCCTCGAACACGCGATTCCTTCAAAACTGCAAAGGAAAAAACTGACTTGCCATCCGATTTTTTAGAAAAAATCTCAAACTTTTAAAAAAAACCTTGATTTTTCAGAAAAATTGAAAAAACTCCTTCGGTAACCCTCGATCTGAGTTTTATGAGGAAAAACAACTTTGATTTTATAAAAAATGGGTTAAAAATCTTCTGAAATTTTTGAAGAAATTTCTTGGATACCTCATGATTTTTCATAAAAAATTGTTAAAAAAAACATCTGGAAATAAATTTCAGGTAATGAATCCACGAATTTTAAAAATTTGCCAAACGCTAACCTATGGCTTTGATACCATGAAATGATAATTGATTGTTGCTATGTAAAATGAAGGAGAGGAATACTCTATATAAGCGATTATAAGATCTTTTTACAACGGAAACAATCAAGAACTAAAGACATAATAGAAAGCTACTAAACTAATTAACTGACATACAAATAGAAACTATCTAAACATCTTAAATGACTTAGTGACCATTATAAGCTAAATATTACAATATTTTAATAGCAATCTCATAAATGAATACAATATAGTTCTTGATGTTGAAGCAACAACATTCTGTTCACATCTAGTTTTATTTTTTCTACTACGCTTTATCAAATGCCATGGTTACCATAACGATATCGATCAATGATTTTTTTGAAAATATCGCAGTTTTTCTGTTAAAATTTTGGTCTGCTTTTTGAGATCTGATATTTTCTGATATATAAGGTATTAAGGATATTTTTGAAGTATCTGCTTCTTTGCTTTAAATTGTTATTTGGGAGGGAACGTTAGAAAAAATTCTAAAGCTTTTAATGCTTTTAATGCATATTATGGTTTCAGATGCTAAGCGGAACTGCCCTTAATAAGGGGTGTATTTTCCGTCGCAAGGTTACTTAGGGGTCAGTTGTGGTGGAGAAATTTTGAACAGATTTATTCCAGAACATTTCGTATGGTTATAGCCATAATTTTCAATGTATCTTATTCATGAAGCTTTCATGTATTGGTTTGATGATTGATCTATTTTGGGATTTGCATGCACTCTATTAAATGATGTGGTGAAGGCAGTCTATTGACGTTTGTCAAATTTACAATTGTATTCCCTAGCTTACAACTTAACCATAGCTAAAACGAAGGTTTCAGTCCTTAGGTTCTCTAAATGTGTTGCAAGTGAGTCATTGAAGATCAATATAAAAAAGATAAGGACAATTTTGCAGAATTATATATTGAATACCATGTTAAAAAATGTTTGTAATGTTGCTGGAGCTTCATTTCTTGTAACTAATTGTTACTATCTGTACAAAACTAGGTCTCTATAATATGGCAATCCTTTTAATACAAAAAATAAAGAAGACTATTCTAAATCTGACACATTCAAGAGTGTTGGTCTACAAAGCAGTTGAGGGCTGTTTGTAAGAGGGGTATCATTAAAATACCATTAGGTGATAAGCAAGGGCTATAAGTGACAAAAAAGTAAAAGATAGAAGTAAAGTAATGAGAATTCTTATGTCATCTAATATGTGAAGATGAAATACATTCACATTATAAATGAAACACCAAAGATACTTACGTTTGGTAGATATTAATTCATTAGCAACCTCCTTGAGTTGCTACTCTTTTTGAGAGATGGTTCTAATTGAAGTCAAGATGGATGGAAGACCTAAGTAGATCAAAATTGGGGTCTCTCAAGACTTATTATACCTTGTTGGTGACATAACTTCTATTTGTGAAATCTTCAAGATCACATTGACTTATTTTCCATGGTGTAAGGTCCTCAAACCTTAAATCCTTCTCTTCTCAAGGTTGAATGTATTTGTGAGAGTAGAGTGAATAATTTGTTTCTTTGTTTTTGTTGTGAAATGACAGAAGGGGGATTCTATAAATATGAATCTAAACCCTAAAAGCAAATTCCACTTTATAGGTGATGATTGGTGGAGTAGATGAACATGACATTTGTACTGTAAATTAACCACCAGAAGAAAGAGAATCAGCTTAGGGATACTTATCTTTGGTAGACTTATTGGTGTATTATCTCTGCCTTGGGTTGCCATTGCATCACTTGGTCCAAGATGGCTGTAGGTGAAGTCAAGTTGAATGGAAGACATAAGTAGACAATATAGTTGGGGACTCTAAATGCTTCGTATACCTTGTTGGTGATAAAACTCCTACTATTGAAATCTTGAAGACCTTTATATTAACTTGTTTTCCATAGTGCAAGCTCCTTGAACCCTAAATTCTCTTCTTCTTAAGGCAAATTATTTGTGAGAGCAAAGAAAATAATTGTGTTCTTTGTGGTGGTTGTGGAATGACTAGAGGGTGATTCTATGAATATGAGTGTAAATCCTAAAGCCAAATCCTAGTTTGAGTAGATGTATTGGACCAATTGATGGTGTTGGCTAAGACAACTACTGCAAAAGGTGACGATTTTTTGAGTTGATGATGTAGGCTACAAACAAACCTCAGGGAGAAAGGGAGTTAAGAGGGAGAATCAAGAAGTCAATAGAATATTTGTTGATATGAAGATTGAGCCAAATCCCAGTTTTGGCAACATCATTGCCCCGCTTATGGTGCTGGCGAAAACAAAGCTAATGTAAAACTTAAGCAGTGGAGCTAAAGATTTTGGCTACAAACAAATTTGAAGAAGATAGATAGTTAGAGGGAGAATTGAGGAATCAGGAGGACAAATCTGCTGATGTGAAGGTGATATGATGGATGATGACAGTTGATCACACATCTCTTACAAAGTACAAAAACTGGCTGAACCGGTCATGGCCTATGCATGAATATATGCTCAGGGAGATCAATGCACTGGCAAGTCTTGCAAGAGAAAGATGTCTCTAAAGCAAAATTCAGGCACACACAATTATTCTAATGTGCTTTTAAGTTTGTTCTTGCCTATTCATGTAGCTGCATTGTTATTTGATGACTGCCTCAGCTGAGGCTTCTTATAATGGAAATATTTTGGACATTTATACATCAATGGTAGGATACATCCTACTTTCTGGACATTTTTAATAATTGAAATTGATTAAGTTATCTGTAGTCTATATAGAGATGGTAGGATATATCCTAATTTCAGGCCAAACTTTTGGTGTGGTTTAAGGATCTTACCATCTGTGATGATCCTTGTTTCCTGTACTGCCTGCGCAAATCTTCTGATCTCTGATATCTGGAAGTGCCCATAGCTGTAAGTGTAGAACACAGTGATTTCTTTAATGTAGGGCTCATCTTTATTACATGTTCTAGATTCCTCCCTACGGAAGCCTCTTGGATAGAACTTGGAAAATGGATTTGTACTTTTACTAATATTTTTGGATCCTTGGGGTTTGAGCCTGTTAGGCAGTCCACGAAATCAAAATACCCCTTTTGAAAAGATTATTCATATGCTTAGCATCCACAGTGTTGATTTGATTTGGAGGGACGTGCCTAAAGGTATACTCACAAGCATCTAGCTTGAAGGAAAGGAATTCTCATGATAGTGGAGTGAAATTTATCAGTAATGGTATAGTCAGCCCTTTAAGTATCCAGATTATACACCGCTCCACATCTATTCCTCCATCATCTATGACAGGTTCATCCCTAATGATATGGTCAGTCCTTCAGATATCCAGATTATGCATTGCAACCATGCATTGTGACTGGAATGAATAAGCTTTTGAAGGTATCTTGGTGGAGACCTAATTAATTAAGTTTTTCCTATTTTGAAATGTCACATAATCCTTGGTTTATCATGACCAGATACCTAGTTTATATTTACATGGTTAAAAAAATTACAGATGTTGGCTTGATCTTGTCAAGCATTGCAACAAGACACAATGAGGGATCCAAAATTTCTGTTTTTGGAATGGGTTGGTCTTCTTAGACAGTTTCAACTGACGGTTCCTTTGAGATGTTATTTGTGTTAAGTTTGAATCTTGCTTTGATGAGCACACAGTTTTGGCATGAAAAAAAATCTCAGGGCCACAAGAGTGGCGAAGTTGGCTATTTATTATCAATGTTAAATAAATTTCAAGAAAATTTGAGCTCTTAGCAATCTTCTTAAACAGTCTTTTAAGTTCTTTAATTTGACAGGATATGACCATTAAATATTAAATATATATGTATGGCTGTCAGATAAGATAACCTATATTATTCATTATGGAGAGAACATATGGATTGCATCTTGATATTTTATTGTTGGGTGAATGTTTACGCATGACACAAGCATATCATAGACTTACCATTTTGAATTTTTGTTACAATTTATTTAATGTTTCCTTACGTTGTGCCTGTAGATTTGGAATGGAAGTTGACATATGTTGGGTCAGCAGAAGATGAATCTTATGATCAAATGTTGGAGAGTGTACTTGTTGGGCCTGTTAATGTTGGCAATTATCGCTTCGTCTTCCAGGCAAGCCTTTTTTTTTTTAAATTTTAGAATTACAACCAATGCACCTTTTGGCACTTAATTTCTGTCGTTTGTTTGTGTTTTTTCCCTGCCCTTTGAATGAAGACTCAAAATAAGATTATTTATTTTATTATTTCCAAGCAGGCAGATCCGCCAGATCCGTCAAAAATTAGGGATGAAGACCTCATTGGTGTGACAGTTTTGCTGCTCACTTGTTCATACATGGGCCAAGAATTCTTAAGGGTTGGATACTATGTCAACAATGATTATGATGATGAGCAGTTGCGAGAGGAGCCTCCACCAAGAATTCTAATTGATAGGGTGCAAAGGAATATCTTGGCTGACAAGCCTAGGGTTACAAAGTTCCCAATCAATTTTCATCCTACAACAGCTGGTCCTCCCGAAGATCCTGGTCTTCCACCTGATGATCCTGGTCTTCCAACAGATGATCTGGGTCCTCCTTCCACTGATGCTATGGTGGAAGTGCCACCAGAGTTTCCAAGCTAATATTGAGACATTTGTAAATAAAATACTTTTTTTTGTTATCGCTTGTGAGAATTGGGATGATATGATTCAAGTAACACATATTCACGCTCAATCTTCCAAACCGTCTTCTGATTTGTAGTTCAAAATTTTGTGTTTGCGGCCTTAAGATGACTGGATACAACTTTCGAAATTTAGGAAGTATTCTTGCAGATACATGTGAAATGACTGCAGAACTTGCAACTGACTTTTTGAGATATATGCTAATAACTTTCCACCCGTGATTCTTACCCACCATGCCTGTTTCTAACAAAACATTCCTGTGGAAAGGGTTTTCAATGGTTGAATAAAAATTAACCACTGAATATATGCAAGAGAAAGTGAAGGGAAGCAAGTTTAGCACCTTTGTCACTTGCCTTTGTCAAAAGTTGAGTAATTCTCAATGTACTTTTGCATTTTAATTTCAAATGGCAGTGACAAGTAAATTGTATAAAATGTTATACTTGCGTTCATAAACCATCTTGGATCCATACCACGCAGTTCATTTCATGGTAGATTGTAATAAAGAGAGTATCTAAAAATTGAATAACTTGAATAGAGATATCATAAAATCTGGGATCCCAAAGCCTTCGTGAGATATCTTTGAACATCTTTTCTCAAAGGACTATGGCCTCTTATAATATACTGCTTTGGTTTGACATTCTGCATAATTTAATTATTTTGTTATCTTTATAACTGGGATATCCGTCCTCAATTTTGATTGCTGATTGGGTATTGGTGCGTCTATACTTGTGTAGACTTGATAGTCAATGTGATAGTTATAGGAATCCTTATTGAGATCTTGGCAATATATTTCTACGTTAAACTTATTTTCTTACAATGCCATCACGGAATTGCTGTTGTAATATCTCCTATTGATTGAAAGAAATAGATGTGGTGGTTATGGAAATTGCATACAATTTCCTGCCAAAATTTTGTTGTGGACATTTTTGATGAATAATTTAGCTTTCAAAATGTTCATTCCTGAATAATAAAAATCTAATGCTTTTGCAGTTTTGGAAAGATTTGACTAGGCAGCACAAGGAAACCTAGTCAAGGAAGGGATTCAAGGAATTGCCAGGATTCATGCGGGAATACAATGGTCTGCTATTTCTAGAGTAAAGGTATTCAAAAGCATAATCTGGCAAAATTATATGCTCTTCTAGTTGATGACCAAATCATGCATGAGCTAGTTATGACTACTATAGTCAAGAGACGCGCAAGCCACTATACTCCGGGTTCACAAAATCATTTTCAATTAGATTATAATTGCAGAAAAAAAGGCCTCCCAGACTGCCATCCTCAAAAGGCACCCATCATCCCCATCCAGGGAACACTATGGAACATAGTTAATCTTTCATAAATATTACATTTTATAAAGATATAAAACATCAGGGTATAAAACTATCAGCTTTACTGTCACTATTTCTATAGAAAGCACATATTATATTTACAGCAAATAGTTAATGAGACAAAATAACACTTAGTAACTACACCCTGGTTTTAGCAAAGGAAGTAGAAGCATTGAATATATAATGTGCCCAATTGTTACTTTGTAGAACTCATAAATTTAAGAATACTATTAACAATACAAATTGTTCTCTTGACGAACATAGGACTACTGTGTAATATGAGTGTGCCAATATATGATCCTAATGGTACATTTTTGAAAGAGCATCAAAACATATCAAGCAAACTGTTGTATCCAACTTTCTTGAGGTGCCTTAGGGGCAATTTATAGATTTTGTACAAAATCATCATATTTGGCATTGAGCAGTGCATGTTTTAAATTTCATGCCTTTGAGCCAGAAGTTTCATTTGTGGGAGCAATGTGACAAACTATGCATACTCCCTTCCTATTCTTTCTATTCACATCAAGTTAACGGCTGGAAGTGCAGAAAAAGATTGTGATAATCGAGTGGCAATGTAAAAGGACGAATAGGTTACATATAGGGTGTGTTTACACTTGGATTTCCGTAAGGGATGTGAGAGGGTTTGTGAGTTCCCCATGCACTTTTTTTGGCTGTTTTTTAATTAAAACAAAGGATATGTATCCTGAATTTTCCTGGAGGCCAGGGGATGTTCTCTGTCATCCCTGTGTCCCTGAGATGGTTGTCGGGGCAGGGACATTGGGCTAGGGGAGGTGATACCTCCTTGTGTATTCTGGTTTAAAATGGTTGAGTTTACCTATGAATTTGCGCATGTCATGGCCTTGTATTTGGCTGTGACTTTCTACCATTGGATACATTGTAGGAGAATTCTGGTTGTGACAGCTGCTATCTTGAACTGAAACTGACTTTATTTGTTTTTCTTCTCTCTGGAGGATTTCAAGTTGCATGGGTCAGTGGTTCTAAGGTAGAATCATCTTTGCTCTGGCTGTGACTTTCTACCTATTGGTGACATTGTAGGAGAATTCTGGTTGGCACAACAGCTTTCTCTTGAACTGAAACCAATTTTATTTTATTTTCTTCTCTTTGGAGGATTTCTAGTTGTATGGGTCAGTGGTCCTTGTTGGAGTAAATAGTGTTTTACTATTTTCTCTTTACTTAAGTTTACTCAGGTGGACACATTAACGAGGTAGATGGATATTCTTGAGTCTTATTTGGATTCTAACTTATCGTAGAAGATATTGTTGAGTTCTGCTAGGACTCTACTTCCTTCAAGTTGAGACACTTGTCTCAACCTTGTCCATTCTTTCTAACTGCTCTTGCCCATTTAAGGAGAGCCTATTGTACATTGTTACTCACCTCATTTCAATATATTTCATGTGTTAAGGATACAATCCTAACATGGTATCGGAGCCTACAATATGACAACTCCTTCCTATTTTGAGAGGTCACATTTTATGAGGTCCTTGTTTTCTCTCTTAGAGTTTCCTAGTGTTGATTAGTTGTAATCAGTTCATATGGTCGGGCCATATTATTTCTCTATTTGCAAAGAGGTCTGACATTTTAGAGGCCATTTTTATCTGTGATTAGTTTGTTGGCCATGTGTGCTTAACAGTGGCCATTTTGAAGGAGATGTGTTTCTTTGCATAGTTTGCAGTTTAGCACCAGTGGTTCACCCTCACAAAATTTGGATTGGTGGGCGGTTTGACCTCGTGATTTCTCCTCCTGACGACATTAATTTTTTTTGGCCAACGACTTTTTTTTGGTTGGCTCACTTTATTGGGTTGGGTTGACCATTAAGTTATTGACCAGATCTACTCCTTTTTGTTTGAGGGTCCATCCATCACCTTGTTTGATCGAGCATTGCTCCATCGCTGTTGAGCTTCTTACATAAATAATCGATAGAGACTAGGTGGTTTGTGGGAGACTTTTCTTCAGATCTGACAGGTCTGTGTGAAGTGATTGGATCTTTTCATTGAATTTCATTTTGGTTGTGAGTTGGCCTTTGAATTTGCTCGTTTTTCATCTAATGGCCTGAGCCCATATCCTTGGCCGCAGTATTATCGAGAAGACAGTAAGAGAAGCATCCAAATGTTGTTAGCACACTCTACTTCATAATGGGCTGGTGCAATTTGTGTATGCGTATATAGTAAGCATGTGCCTCAACAATGGCGACATCTTCAGCGGGGGTAAAGGGATGATGCTCGACTTGAGGGTTGAGTTGGTTGCACTAGCGCATGCAACATGATTTCCCAGAATGACCATTAATACCTTTGCTAATAAACGACTAGTTCTTGGCCCCATATATTTGCATCAGGGTTTGCAACAGAGCGTCCTCCTCGGGGCTCCAAGGGCCCTTTCCACGACCACTTTCTTTGCCATTATTAAGCCATTGATCCCATTTAAAAAATTGACATCGATCGACTCTTTGGTGGGTGTTAAATGCACATGTGCTTATGATTGACGACATTCTTCTTAGTAGATTGGCTTTCATGGTTTGATTGGCAAATGTGGCCCCAGTTTCCATACTAAGCTCCATGTATTCATTTTTAATTGGAGTCGACGTCCAGTGTTTAGTGTGTTTGTATGCATGAGTGGTTGGGCCCGTAGAATGACACGTTTAGCACCTTGTTAGACTTCAACTCCACATTGGAGGCGTTGCAATTGGCTTGTCTGTTCAAATAGTTGAGTGACCAAGCTGTTGGTGCAAGCTCACTTCTTCTGGGCATGCACGAGGGTTTCATTGACTTTGCGATTCAAAAAATAGTCGGGATGTTTACACTTAATGGTTGCATAGCAGGGAGTTTCGCCCCACATTCATGGTGTAAATAGCTCGACGTTGAAGAATGATAGGGAGCAAAGCCTCACTTTTCTCAGCGAGTCTAGCACGTGCATGCACTGGGATTGTGTTGAAGCTTGTATGATCTCAGTTTATAGCTTGTGTACGCTATGGAAAGCTGTAAAGCTTTCTGCCCTATGGTCTCACATTTTATATGCGTGGATGTGCTTGGTTGTATTGCTCATAACAATGCATGCATTTTTTATCAACGGTTCACTTGGAATGTCCTTGTGCTTGCGCCCTTGGTTGTATGGTGAAGCTTGTTGGTTTCTTTAGCTTGGGTTGGTGATCTTACTCCGTGATCAATGGTTCACTTGGAATGTCCTTGTGCTTGTGCCCTTGGTTGCACCCTTGGTTGTATGGTGAAGCTTGTTAGTTTCTTTAGCTTGGGTTGGTGACCTTACTCCATGATGTGCCACATGCTACTACCTTACAGTGTTGTAGCAAGGTCATGGAGCAATTGAGTCTCGTTTCAATTCGGAAAGTACCCAAGGTAAGATTTTTTTTTTTGGTGTCACTTCTATAAATGAAGCCCATTTTCAACAAACAAAATATCATCAGAAAGCTGTTTAGACAAACTTTGCCGTGAAGGTGGTACTTTTTTTTAACATTTTGCTATTTTAGGCCACTTTTACTATCTTGAAGCTGCAAGTTGTTTTTGTCTCTCTTGGCAAAATTGTTGTTTGGGAATTATAAAATCACTTTGTATTTATTCTGTGGGGGTGTACTTTGCATATTTGTCCTTTGAGTACTCTTGTACATGTTGGACCTTAGCATTGAATTTTCTCACCCCACACAACTATCACACGTAAGAGCTCAAAATGTCACAATTGTTGCAATCTCGAGGTTTTTGACAACTATTGGATGCTAACCAACCCAAGTTCACCAAGGCATTTGAGCAGTTTGTTCATAGAAACAAAATGGATACAAAATGGATGACGCAAAAGGACTCTCCAGTCTTCATGTGTCAAATAATTTGTTGTTTCATATTGTTGAGTTTACAACACCTAAAGAAGTATGGGATAAGCTTACAGGGTTGTATGGTAAGGTCAACCAATTCAAAATCTTGCAGGTTGAAGCTGATCTCACTTCTCTTTCCCTAGATGCTTTTCCCTTTATTCAGGATTTCCTTGCACAGTTCAAGTCAATTTTGTCTCAGTTGAAAAGTTGTGGTCACGCCAAACAAGATAGGGAGTTTATTTTCTTGATCTTGTCTAAGCTTAGAAGTCCTTTTCAAGTGTTTGCCTCTACCTTCTATTCTACTATGGATGCTATGGGAGAAGCTCATAAGATGCCCTCATTTGAGAAATTTTGTGATCGTTTAACTAGGGAGCAAGCCAAGTTAATTCATATGTATGCTCTTCCTAAGAGTTATGCTTTGATGACTCAATCTCCTAAGGGCAAGGGTAAGCATAAGAAGAAAACCAAGAAAAAATCATCTTCATGAGGGTAAGCCTCCCTACAAGCCTAAGGTGAAGAATGATTAGAAGAATAAAACTCCTCCTTATCCTCCTAACTCGGGAGGGTCATCTTCTGAGTATAAGAAGAAAACAGAGAATTATTCCTTTTGTGGGAAACACATGCATAATGATGCACCATACTTTTAGAGGATAGCAACATTAGAGGAAGCTATGAAGAGGCACAACATTGCCATGCCTAATTTTTCTTCCTCAGGAAAAGGACAAGCCCTCTTAGCTAAGGCTTCATCATCTACCAGTTCCAGTTGGATTCTTGATTTTGGTGCTTCTCATTACATGACTCATGCTATTGATCTTCTTGATTCTCTTTCTGATAGTCTTCATCGAGATCATCCCTTATTTCTCATGCAGATTCTACAAGCAAGCTTTGGCACGAACGGTTTGGACACTTGGATTATAGATATCTTCAACATATGAGCACACAAAATTTGGTGATTTGTCTACCTCAGATCTCTTGTTCAGATGGAGTTTGTCAAGGTTGTGTTCTTGGCAAGCATCATCGAGATCCCTTTCCTAAGGGAACGATCATACGTGCTTTGGCACCCCTTGAGTTGGTGCATAGTGACCTTATGTCATTTCCAACTCTGTTTTAAGGGCCAAGTATGTGCTCACATTTATTGATGACTCCTCTAGGCGCACATGGGTGTATTGTTTGAAGTACAAGGATGAGGTCCTTCGAACCTTTCTTGTATTTGTGGAGAAGCAGTTGGGATATTCCCTCAAGAAGATTCACACAAATAATGGGGGGAGTATGTCAATCAAGCATTCCAGGAACTTTGTCATGCTCGAGGTATATTTTCAAGGAAAAATGCACTTAAGAGAGAGAATCCCAAACAATATAGTTGAAAAGTACAATAATGATATTTGCTTTATAATAGATATAGATACATGTATGTTGTAGACAGTTCAGCCTAGAACTTCTTGGGTACCAACTATGAGTTTTGAAGTAGATGGTAACTTGGTTACTTTACATGGTGATGTACTTTTGTCAAAATCTATTGATACTTCTACACCTAGATTTGGAACATATGAGGAGTCATCATTGCAAATTCACAGTGAACTAAAGGCACCGGTAATTCAAAGAAAAGTAAGGAAACAAGTTGACAATCTAGCCAAAATGAGTGGCATAACACAAGAGATGATGACTAAACTTAGGAATAAAATGGAAAGTGAAAAGACAGGCACATCTACTGCTGCTGAAGGAAAGAAAGTTGAGGTTGGAGTTGAAGAAGTCACACCCCTAAGAGTCACTAGGAGTTCAACACTAAAACAAACTCAATCTACTACTACTCCTACTATGACTAAGCCACAAAAAGAGTCACCAGTGACTGTTCAACAAACCTAAAGAAGAAAGAAAACAAAGACATCTGGTTATGAAGAGTCTAAGAACAAGAAAGAAAGTCAGGATAGGATGAAGAAAGAGAAGTTGAAACTGAGTCTGATAAGAAACATAAAGAACTAAGAGCTAGTGGGAAGAAGTCCTCTCTAGTAGGAAAACCTACTATGAAATTAGTAAAGGTCGATGATGCTATTACAGTTGATAGCATAGTTGAGGATGTTAAGGAGAATGGAAGAATAAAAAATGTGGTGAAGTGCTTTGATACATGTGTCACTAAAGACAAGAAGAAGATAGAAGATGTAGTTTTAGAGAGTCTACATACTTTTTGCAAAGCACCTAGTGAGTTATACAAGGCAATACCTAAAGAACTATATAAGGTAGTTGACAAAAAATGGAGAGAAGCTTTGAAGGTTGGTAGAGTAATGATGGAGCAAGAACTTGCACTTTTGCAACCTGAATATCAACTGAGGATGTAGAGATAATGACTGAAGCAAAGAGGGGAGAATTCAAGACAAGGAACAAAGTTTCAAGGATTCTTATTGGAAAAATATAATCAGTGAGAGATGAGACAGTGGAAATGTGGAAAAAGTTAGTTAAATCTATGAAAACAACCAAGGACAAATCGTTAGAAGAGAAAGAAAAAGATCAAGAGTCTAAAGTTGAGGAGATTAGAGAGGTTATTGACAATGTTATTTCTGATATCTCTGAGAAGATTCAAATCATTGATTCACAACCAAAGGCTGATGCAGTAGAAGAATAAAATGCGAAGGAAGTAAAAAAATGAAAGGTGAATAAAAAAAGATTGATGAAGATGTATTGTCATTAAAGAGGAAATTAGACCTAACCGTTGTAGCTAGCACATAGAAGAAGTGAAAAAATTAATCATGATAGTTCCGAGGAAGGAGATGAAGGGGAACCTAAAGATGAAGAAATCCAAGCAACTATTGACATTAAAAAGACGAGTCCTAAGGAGCAGATGAAGATGTCTGAGAAGCTTAGAGAGAAAGAAGAAAGAGATAGATTAAAGGGAAATAAGAAGGTTAGAGTACTTAAAGGGGCAATAAATATCATTAGTAAACTAGTACCTAATGTGACACATGATAAACAAGACAAACCTATTGATCAACTGGATATTTTGGTCAAAGCTATTTTTGATCAAGTACCTAACTTGGAGAATGTACCAATGCAATTGGCAATGAAAGAGCATGAGAAGCAACAAACTGACAATTTGAAAGAGATTATATCAGTAGACAAAGAGCCACTTGCAGTTCTAGTGAACAAAGTGAAGGTAATCCTACAGGAGGTAGGATAGTTACTTTTAAAAGTGTCCAAGTTTACATCTTTTACAAAATATTTGGAAAAGAAGAGAGAGGAAGCTCAACAGGAGCTTAGTGCTTTGGTTGAAAAGTTTGATCCCCTAACACCTTCAAATTCATAATACAGTGCTAAGGTCAAAATGATTACACACACAATGAAGTAGAGCAAGATAAAAGAATTATAACACTTATGGAGTTGCAGACCTACTTAGCTCCCACCATAGATCTTATGCAACATAATGTGAGAGATGCAGAAACCACACTAAGTCTACCTGAGGTAAGCACTTTGAATGATATGGAGGGGTTAACATTGGTAATACATGGGCAAATTCTATGGAGTGCTTACCAGATTCATGGGAAAAGTCATTGGATTCAACAAAGATTTTCAAGGATGTCTTTGATAGAATGTAATTCTGGTATGCATTTATGATCCTTTGTCATTGTTGACAAAAAGGGCGAGATATTTGAGTATCAGTAGTATGAGTAGAGAACGAGAGAGTATGTATAGAGTAAGGGGGAGTTTTAGTTGAATGAGTCGAAGTATGTACCCATACAATGTAGGTCAATACTTTCAGGGTTATGCTTAACAAAGTTGTTGCCATCAATGCCAAAGGGGGAGACTGTTAGCATTATGGTAATTTTTGGAGGAGATCTAAAGATTAGTCATTTGAAGATACATAATTGGTTGTAATTGATGGAAACATGTTTAGGTAGTATTATTGGAGTGACCAGTATATGATATGTACATGATCGGTAAAGGGAAGAACAGTTAACGGTGTTGATTAGTGTACAAGAGGTGTATAGGAAGAACAATTTCAGTCAGTTAAATTAGTAGGGGTTGAGTTGTAGATAAAATCAGATGATGCAATCATAAAGGAGACATTAATATGGTATGAGGAATCTATGGTTTTGACCGCAACAACTAATTTGATGTTTTAAGTGAATTATGTTTTTGATGTGGAAGATAGTGTACATATTGAGTCACCGATCAGAATTTCATGTTGAATCAGTTAAGGCAGTGGATCTGAGGTCGGCTATTGTTTATGGAAATATGTATTACATTTGGGGATAACACATTAGGTATGAGTGATGCTGATTTTGAGGAAGTTGGTAAATATTTTGTGCCAACTTTGATGGAAAGTTTTTAGGTATTAAGCCACTTAAGAACACATTATATAAGGAGATCTAAATCATGTGATTTAGGGCTGTGATCGTATTTTCAAGTGCTACGATTAGAGATTGAAGTAGCATAGATCAATAGAACATCAGAAAGCAAAGGAACATAGAAGATATAATAGGTAAGCAGTGTCATTCTACAGATCATCATTGTTGTTGTTTCCTAACTATTGCAGCGGGTTGAATCCCCTAACAAGGTAGATCCTAACATGTCTTTATTGTAAATCCTTTAACAGGGTAACTTCTTAAATGAAGGTTGAAATCCTCTAATGAGGTAGACTCTAACAAGTATTTTGGTACTTCTAAAAAGGTACTAGTCACTTTTAACAGGGCGAACCCTAAAAAGGGTATTGTAGCTCCTAACAGGGCAAACATTTTTACTGTCGTAAGGTGATTTGTGGGTGTAATCCCCACCGTGTTTTTTCCCTCTAACAAGGGTTTCCACGTGAAAAATTTGTGTTATATGTGATGCTTCTTTGGATGCTTAATGTTGTTTACTTATATTTGACATTATCAGTTGCATGTTTCATTATCTGGAAGTTGTTGATTAGCTTTGTCATATCGGTGGTGAAATTTCTTAAGTACTTGTTTACACTGATTCACCCCCCTCTCAGTGCTTGTGCATACTAACAATACCCATGTTGTTTTGAGGATGGAAGATGTGGTGGGTTCTTTTCTTTCAAAAAATATTTGGAGGAAAATGTTCATCAGTATCAAGCAATTCTATCTGGCATATCTCTAGGATAAATATGGGGTTTAATTGGTGCACCATAAACTCTGATGATAGTGTACCTGGGGTAGAAAAACCAGTTTCCCCAGTTATGGTAGATTCTTAGCTGGGGCTCTTTCTCAAGGGGCCTCAAAAATCTCCTAGCCCTGTCTGATAATCTCCAATTGATTGGACACCCCAAATTTTGCATCACAACTTTGACAAATAAATTCTGAGACATGAAATAATTGGAGTTGTCACAGTGCATGTTCCATAAATACATCTATTCTTGAATATGAAACCTCTTATTTTGTTCATCTACATTTCTCAAATTCATCTCTGTGCCCCAAGGGCAAGGAGAAGCCTTACTTCCACCATACAAAAGAATGTGGCACAATAGAGAAAACCACCTAAATCGAACAACATGACTACCCTATTTGATATCTAAAAGGGCTTCTTGAATAACATTAGAAATGTACGAAGCAAAGTCAAAGAAGGTGTTAGTATATGTGTGTTGAATTTTGGCAGCTAACATCATAAGATGCACAAACATCTTGGATTGTACATCAGCTCCCAACACTTGGCAAAGTGCAAAGTAAGTTTTTATGAGATAATCCTCAAAATTTTTATAATCAAAGGGCTCAACATCTATCTTCCAAAATGCAATCGGCTTCCCGTCCTTCTTCTCCCTTCTATGAAATGAAAGCCATTAAACCTTGAAGCTACGTTTTTCCCTATCATATTCCCTCCTAAGAGATAGAAAATCAATGGGCATGTAGGCATTAGGGTTTAACATAAATGTTTCACAAATATATTCCCTATCAGACCCGACCAAAAAACACCCTTCTCTATGGAGACATACCTATTGTCTAGATTATAGTTTTTTTCCACAACTATAATTAGGTCTTCATTGGAAAAAACATTTGGGATGACAAGCCTTCCCAAATCCAATCTCCTTGCATTGTTCACTAGTATTGGGGATCTACTCTTGTTGTAAGAATACACGAACAAATCCCTTCGACTTATTGGGATGTAAAGATCCCCACAAGATGCTTCCCTATCCCGAACTGTACCCTAGGCATGCTTTCCCATTTTCAAAGATCCAAGCAATTAAACAATAATATCTTCATGCAGGCACCTCTTCTTGAATTTCCACTCATCAGAGAAAACCCTAAAATAATGAGAAAACTCTTTCGCAGATAGAAATAATTGAATCAAACAAGAGGACACCAAATTACTTGTACTTGATACCGCACTAAGCAAAGTCGAAGTTCAAACCCTTGCAATTTAGTTAGTTACTCACACTACCTAAATTACACAAATTTATCAACTAAGGCTCTTAATAGATATTGAACTATCTAAAATTGAATGCAATTATGAAGTGACTGAGTGGATGTTTGACGAGAATTAGCAGGAAAACTACCATTAAGAACCATACGTGTGAACCAACAACATTAAACCAACCCTGGCCCATAGTTTTCAACTTGGGACATTGATCTTCACCAGTCATGAAGATTGTCAGTAGAAGTAAATCGATTATTAATCAATTTTATCTATTTCTAATAAAATGGGACACTTGGCACTATTTCACATAATCACTTATTGGTGGTAGAACCCACCATTTAAAGACTGAGTAATAATTTATTTGTTTATAAGACACTCCAATAAACATATATGGAAAGCTATGACTTTGTCACATTTTGGTGGTAGGCTCATTGTGCACATCATGCGATAGAATGAACCAAAGTGGTATAGTAACAAAACTCATCTCAACCTATCATTATTTCAAATAATTGCATATTTGCTAGTCTAGTAGAACCCACCATTTAAAGACCGAACAATAATTTTTTTGTTCATAAGACAATCCCAGAAAGGTACATGGCAAGCTATGGCTTTGTCACCATTTTGTGGTAGGCTCGCCTTGCACAATATGCGATGTTGTGCGATAGACCTAACCATTCATATAGTATCAAAACCCACCTGGCATTATTTCACATCTTCACATATTGGTTGTAGGACCCACCATTTGAAGACAAAAATAATAGTTTAAAGCTAATTCAAAAATTAAAAAAATATTTAAATGATTTCAATTTGGCAACCGACCTAGAACAATAGAAGTAAAGTATACACAATACACATTACTATCACATAATAATATTAACAACCTATTATCTACAATTTTTAATGTTCTCATTTTGTTTATTGATATTAAAAAAAAAATCAAAATTGAAGACAATATTTACAATTATCAAAATTAAAGACAATGTTTACAAAATTATACAATGAATCATGGTGTTGGTTAACAGATTGGGACTCTTGTTTTATTGTACTTTGGCCCTCGAAGACTCTTCCATTTCACAACAGTTGAATAGATTGCAAACAATCTATTCTCTGAATTATAAGGTACAACTCCCTTGTAAGATAGACAATGAATTTGTTTATTTTCCACTAATTTAATTGGGGTAATCTTTTCACCAGAAAGTAGGAAAGGCATTAACCGAATACACCATCACCATGATATACTAGAAGACAACAAATACAAAATCTAAAAGGAATTTTTGCTTACAATAAATTTTATCAACTATTTTTGCACTCACACAAAGATGAAAAAAGAAAGAAGATGCAATGATTATGATATTAATTCTATTGTTGACAATAAAGGAATCAAAGAAACAACATGCATAATGTATCACAAAGGATACCATAAATGCTACTCTAGAAAACAAAGTTCTAGCCTCACAATCCCACTTTTCTACAACATTATCCACTGAAATGCATTAATACAACAAAAGAAATGAAAAACTAGATGAACAACAGTAACCCCAAAATCTGAGTCACACTTAGTTATTAAAGTAATAGAGGAGATTTATAGAGTAAAATTTCTGGTCCCTTGCATTAGCATTAGTTTTCATTTATATAGTCTCTTTGTCTTCCATAGAGACGGTTACAAAAAGAGAAATTGTCTTTTAAAGTCCCCTTTTAAAAATAATAATAGAATAAAGTCTTTTGAAAAGCCATAGTAAATACAAAACTAAAAATAAATCGATGATGTCATTTGTTATGGTGTTGTTGTATCTTCACTACCTGTCACAGATGTCTTATGAGCTTCATGTTCCTCCTTGTATGCTTGTACACTGTTTATTGTTTCTGTAATTTCTTCGAGCTCTGGGACTGAAACATTGGTGTTGTAGATAGTCCAGTAGGTGCTTTGCTCCTTGATCTCTTTGGCCTTAGCTGGGAACATTTGGTGATGATTTCCGCACCACACCAAAGTAGTATTAGTATTTGTCAATTTTTCATATTCCTCTTTACAAAAAGGTTGAGGGGCTGTGATGGAATTGATATTCTGTTGATGTTGATTCTTAAGCCCATCTACCGTGAGCATCCCTAAACTATCCTTCTTCTGAAGGTCACAACCAATGTCTTTGAAGTAGCTCAATTCTTTCTCAATCATCTTTTTAGCTTCCTCATATTTTTCACACTGGTTCTTATGCATTCAATTTTATAGCGCAGACTGAACAACCATCTTTGCTTGGTTTGATTCTCTAATTTAAGAAGACCTAAGCTGACGACGGTGGGAACCTTCATATCAACTATCACTTTTATTAGCTTCATACTTTGTTTATGAATAATGTCTTCCAATATAGATACTCTAATCTATGAGAATATTACATTCCAAGCTAAAATTAAGGAATAATAAGATTCATTTAATTTGTTAATAAAAGGAAAACCCTGTATCTTTATGTCCTCAATCCATTCCCTAGTTACATTTCCAAGCTGGTTATCTATTTTTAGTTGGGAGATCAACCCTTTATTACTGTCTATGGTAGGATCCAGAATGACACCTGAAGAGCTGGCTAATTGAGCGGAAAGGGGAGATAAAAACAACCTTAGACTCTCTGATAACAACTGGACAATTTTCTTCAACTAGTCTACCAAATTTTTTATTCTCAATCCTTTTATGCACCAATTGATTAGAGAACTACCAGAGGCCCACATCCTTTTCAAACTCTAGATCTCCTGTGTCAATCCATGTAATAGTGTAATAATCAGTAGTGGCAGAATCAAGTTCTTTATGTGCTTCTAGTTGTGCTAATTCTAGGAAGACGTGCCATGTTTGTTCATCCTCTACTAGCCGAGAAGTTGTCTTAAACTTCTTAGTTTTGGGGGCAGGGATATTATGGAGGAGTTGTGTAATAGTATCTTGAGGTGGAAACACATCTTCTTTCCTCTTCCTCTTTTTCTCTATACTCTCTTGTATCCACGTGGGTGTTGCCAAAACATTGGATGCTGACTTCAAAGCATCTAGAGAAAAAGTGAGAATCCTCTTAGTTAGAGGAGTGGTGAAACTAGGATTTTGGGATGAAAATGGAAACTTTAACACATTACCTTGATCACCAATAGGTTGCTGAGATTCCTATGCTATGCTCTTTCCTTTATCTCTGTCTAGCTGAGTGAGTACTGTGGTATCATAGCCATCTTGGTCTCTCTGCGCTAGTTTCTTTGGCTAAGTTCTCTTTATTTTCCTAGGATGTGTATCGTCTGGCTGATTAGGAACTGGATTATACACAACAAGATCATAATTAGGTAGAGTTACAACTCCACAAGTAGTGAGGATTTTTGCAGGCTTCTTTGGAGGCTCCTCATCACCTCCTCCTCCAAGGGCTCCACTTAAATTGATAACTGAAATATTAGCAGTAGAAGCAACCTGAGTAGGTGGAGCTACTGAACTTTGTGTAGCTGCTAGAGTACCAGATGGGGTTTTGTCCTATGTTCCCCCTCTCACTTGTGCTAACCATTTTTGGGTTCTCTTCATAACTGGAGTGGTCTTGACATCTAAGTCATCCAATTCTGGCACATCCCAATTGATGGGTTCTAATGGAGTTCCCTACACCCTTTCATAATATCTAGGATCTACCACATCTGATATGTCTTCTACAATTCCTTGAACATCAAATTGAAGGTTAAAAGCCTTAATTTGGCTTACAATCAACTGAGACCATGACCTTCTTCTCACCTCAAAATCATCTGTACAATTAGTCTAGAAATATTGAATGGTGGGAATATGGTGGTAGGAGAGTCCCAATTGCAAATTATCCCTCACAAAATTATTTGGATCAAAATGAGGCCTTAGAACATCATAAGTTGTCATTGCGTACTTGGTAGCTACCTACCTTGGTAACATTAATTTCATTTGAGGTAGAGGAGCATGTGTACACCCCTAATGAGATAGGGAAAGGGAAGGAAGCCTTATGCATTTCTACACACCTCTTGTTTACTTCACAAATATATTTACATAACTCCACCATGATGATTCAATCATCAGCATAAAGAGGCAGCTTCGACAGGAAATCATCAAAGGCACCAATTCTAATATAAGTGAATGTCATAAACTGAATGAAATAGATACCATATGTTTGAATTAGAGTATAAGCTTCAGGGGAGATTCTTCTTTTGGGCACCCTTGGATTTCCCGGACCAACTTCATAGCAAATACATCGTTCACCCTTCAAAAAATGGCATAGTTGTTGTGTTGTTTCAAGCTAGGGTAAAAATTGTAGATTTGAATATTATCATGAAACTCCTTTAGATGTTCGAAATCGGGCCAATACTTTGTGCATGCTAGGCCGTAAACCAAATATGATGACTTGTAGAAAAATCTATTCAAGGGGAGCTGATTAATAAACTAGATGATTCAGTTAGTAATAATCCCGACCCAATCTATATAACCAAATTTAGCACAAATCACTTGAAAAAAATAAAACATCCATTCTTCTAGGGTAATTGCATCTTCATATCCCCTGAATCTGTGTATTAACATGATTATGTCAGAAATTTATCCCTTAACAGATGCGTGAATGATGGTTTTGGGTAATTTTGACTGGCCTTTCCTTGGTTGGTAGAACCAATTTTTACCAATTTCCATTCTCTTCCATTCCCCTTTTAAACTAAACTCCATTTGAGAGGAAGTGAAATCCCAATTTGTGTATTCATCTCTCGCTGGTATTCGAAAGAAAATTTGTGTAGTATTCCCATCGAGGTGAATAGGACTCTTTCGTCCTATGTCTTGATTTCCCTTGTATTGGGGTCATACCGGTTTATGCATTCCATAATTAAATCTACACATTTAATTGCAATGGGGAAATCGACGGCCTTTACCAATCCGCTCTCAATCATTTTTTGTGTAATTGAATGTATATTGGGTTGTTTGATTCTACTCCAGAATTCTTTCAAATTCACTTGCCCTAATTTTGTGTCTCCAATTTCACTTAAAGAACACTCAAGCCCATTAAGATGATCATAATCAGGATGTTTGAATCTTATGATTGCTTTAAATTTAAAAAGATAACAAATTTACAGTTTAAAGTTCAACTAAAATTCAACAGGAGTAATGACGAGAAATAGATCAATTCATTTAATTTTGGACACTGTTAACTATGAATAAAATTCTTTGGTGCCCTAGTCTTTACCATTTTTCTCTATCTTGTTCTCTGTAGAATCATTGAAATTCGCATCTCAAAACCCATTAAAATCATTGTTTAATTTCATTTAATGGAACCATTAATTCTTGTCACTTCAAGAATTAAATGCTCTAGCTCTTTTTGCATGTTGGAATACTTTAGCTTTCTAGATTTGAAAATCACCACCTTTTTGACAATGTCAAAAATAAGCATTGAAAATAGAACTTTTAGGTGATTTCTTAACCTTCAGATCATGTTTCTTTATTTGTTCAGGTTTTGTTTCCAGCTTCAGGCTCCAACGTTATTTTTGGAACTGATGTATATTTTCATTCCCCAAACATGCCTGTATCTTCAACTGATTGTCTTATTCCCGTTCCACGATTAGGTTTCGACGATAGTTCTAGAACTTGATCGTATTTCCATTTTTTTCCATTGCCTTACTTTTTAGGCCTAATCTTCCTTTTACATTGAGGAGTTCCTTCTCCATCATCAGAGTCTGATAAAAGTTTTGGAACTTAATGTGAGTTGTTTTCCTTTTTATTTTCAATGTTCCATTGAGCTCGTTGGATTCTGATGGCTATTCCAGCACTTGGTGCATTTTATGCCTTATTTATTTTGAGTGTCTCTAAAAATTCCTTTAATTTTTCACTAGTTTCACCTCCTTTGTCCGGTTCCAACAATAGTTCTGGAATCTTTTTGCTAAGCTTTCTATATGAACTATTTCACATTTCCTTCTTCGGATTCTAACAACGCTTCCAGAAGTGGCTACTAGTTTCGAAGCTCGATTTCAAAAGAACAAAATACAACTTTTACTTGGAATTAATGAGACATGAGACTGAGTATAATAAACTAAAGTAAATCTAGTTCCAATGACAGGGTGGGACTTTGATAGTAGTTCCAAAACTACACTTGAATTTTGAGGAACGACAGAATGAATTGAGACTGGAAATTCAAAAGATGAAGAAGATTGACTTAAACCATTTTTGGCTGTGTAAGGGAAAATGGTCAATAACTCGGTCTAACTGGGGATGAATATTGAGAAGGATGAAGCAATGAACCTAGACTCTTTCATTTTGAAAACTCACAAAACGAGGACTGATGACAAAAGTTGGATGCACATGCACAAAAAAAAAAAAGAACAAGAATGACTGAGAGATGCAACAACTAGGACTAAAGGAGAAAAAAAATAGACTAATCCTACTATGATACAAATACAGGGGTAACCTACTTTCCATAAGTTTATATTTGGTACAACTTTAGGTCTTTCCCATTGTAGGACAGTGGCAAGACTGCTCCACCAAGATACACTAATTTGAAAGAATTACTCCCGCAGATTTGATGAATCCTAAAAGGTCCTGTGATGTGTAAATGTTGTACTTTCAAGAATGCTGCAAACAACCACTCAATAACTCATTATATCAATTGGTTAGTAAGATCAAAATCCATTGAAAAACATAGAAAATGAAATGAAATTGAATTATTGCTTCCTAATCATGAAGATTGTAATCTAATTGTTAGTGCTCTCAGAATTAGCATATTAGATCATTGAATGGACAATCATGAAATGGAAGATTCAATTAAGAATGCATAAAATGCATAAAAACATGTTCAATTATGCTCTATTATGATCAAATGCATGAAATTGAACTAGATTAGATTGATAAAATGAACTAGATTATTGCTAGAATAAAATTGTCATTAGTTCTATGCTAAAATTCACTATGCACCTATATGAAATGAGCTAGAAAGGCTGCATTATATAGATTTTTCCTTGGAGGGAAACGACTTCAAAATCAAATTCAAATTTGACGGTTGAGATGCATCCATGAGGGATGGTTAAGATGAAAGCTCAAGTGATCCATGTGATGAACTCTTATTGGTTAAAGGTTTGACTTTTGAGACAATGTTGAAGGAATATTAATGTTTTGAATTAATTAATTCCTTTTAATTAATTTCGTTAGCCATGTATTTTTGCTTTTTATTTGATTTAATGACCAAGATTAATCGAATAATTAATGTCTCTTGGTGAGTGATCTTGGATTATGGATTCTTGATGAATTATATATTTAAAATGATCTAGTTTAATTATATAATTGTGATTAGCTTTGAGTTGACAGTCTTGGTTAGGACCCGGGGGACTTGATTTCAGATTAGGGCTTCTGAGTTTATCAGACCATTTTCAGGTGATTACATTTGCCCCTCTTTGAATCGATGTGTGATCAACGCATTGATTCAAAGAACATCTGGTGTTGAATAGCGATTGAATATTTGGATATGAAGCGATGCAACTACTCTCGATTAGAAATCGATTCCGAACTTGATTGAACGAAAAATGATTGAAGCTACTAGAAAGTTTAGATTGATTGATGGAACCAATGTGATGACCAAGGAATCAATTTGATGTGGTGCGATGAAATTGATGCCCCAGGTTATTTGATATCAGATGATAGATTGAGATCATAATAATCAATTTGTTGTGAAGCGATGAAACTGATTACCTGCCTGATTGTTGAGGATAATAACACCTAATCAATTTGATGTGAAGCGATGAAATTAATTACGGTTACAATGATGTCTAAAATATTGATCCAATACCCAGTTTGATGTGATGTGATGAAACTGATATCTTTCAAGACCTGATTCAGAAAGATTGGCCAGACAACTAGTTTGATATGATGCGATGAAACTGATTTCCAACAAAGATTTGAACAAATGATCAATTTGATGCGAAGCATTGAAACTAATCACTGTTAAGAATTTGATTGAGATAACTAACTTGATATGGGTCCTGAAAAAGTCACTTATCTCTTGATGTTTCAATGAAGAGACTACCAATTTGATGTAGTGCGTTGAAATTGATATCTCCCTTGATATTTACAACTTGAATTTTGATAAGAGCGAGAAATTTGATGTGAAGAGTTGAAATCACTTGTTCCAAGATTTGATGATTTTCTTATTTAGGACTATCGACTTGATATGATGTTTGATGAAGATTCCCCCATTTGTTGGGAATTTGATTTTCTTGATAACTTGATCGATTGCAGAGTCAAGTTAGAATTTGATAATGCCCCAGTTGTTGAAAAGATTTAGTAGTATGATCACTTGATTAGAATGATTGATTATGCTCCCTTGGAATCAAAATGGACATGAGATTTTCTTGATTTTCATGTGAAAACATGTGGATGAGAATGATAAGCATGGAATGAAGATTTTAATTCCAATAGAAATGATAGTGGCGAGAACCACGAAGAAACTGCTTCTCGTTTGGTGAAAATTGAACTCAGTAGGACGAAGATAGAGCCAAAAAGGTGCAATGAATGAGCAATAGTTGGGGTTAAAAGTTTGAAATTAATTATCCCAAAAATGAGATTAAATAGGGTAAAATTTCAAAAATTACTATTCATTTTTACCATTCACAATGAAATAATTGCAGAGCTCAGAGATAAAATTCCGATCCCTGTACAAAATCATCAGCCTGAGGTCGTCCAACGACATCAACGTCCTACTCATTACCCTCTAGTGGCATGTTGTCGAAAACCTCCTGTCAATTTTGTCATTAATGCACATTTATGCTTTGAATTTTCATCTTTCTTGCATTTGTAGTAGATAGTCATTTGCGATTAGTGAAATGTCACTTTCGGGGTGTTTCGTCACCATCGGTTGTTAAAATGTCGTCTCCTGTCTGTCAAAGATCATTTTCGGGGAATAATCATTTTCGGTCGGTCAAAGGTTGTTTCCCGTCGGTGAACCGTCATTTCTGAGAAAAATAGTCTCTTGCAGGGATTAAAAGATCGTTTCCCGCGAGAAAGGTCGTTTCCAGTAGAAACATCGCCTGTGGTCCCTGAAATGTCATTTTCAGGGCAGTAAGCTTGAAACTTTCATTTTAAGACTAAAAATTTGTGAAGTCTCAATGCTTTTGTCTGCGTGAACCTGTTAGATTAATTATATGTTGAATGTAGCCTGCTTTTTACTTTCTTGTTTGCCCCAAATATGATTTTACCATGTGTTTACCTTTGTAGGCTGATAAAGGAACTTTATTGCCGCAAGGACCTTATCCTTGTGTATTATCCATGATTCGATTGTTATCAATGGAGGACCGTAGAGATATCTCCCACTTTGAGCTAGGGTTTGGTGGTACCCTAAATTTTGATAATTTAGAAGTCCCAATCCATTATCAAGAAGCATGTTTCTCCATACTAAAAAATATCAAATGAAGGAAGCTTTATGACACAAATAAATAGAACTAACTAATCGAAGCCTTCAAAAAATGCTGGAATTTAGACCTGCTACAAAGATGATTTTGACAGAGGATAAAGATGGTCGAATTTTAAAAATCTAAAAATGACCCAGTTCGGGAAATCAAATTTCCTATCTCCAGTAGAAATATTAGCTTTTCATGAGGTGTTTTGGATTTTCGACCAAAGCCAAATCCGAAAGTTAGGTAGTTATTTTTTAGTTAGTTCATTGTTTTTTCAAAATAATTTGTAATAAGAGTTGTCTTTTCACCCTAAAGAGGTGTGAAAGCCACTCAAACACACACACACACACACACACACACACACACACACACACACACACACACACACACAC
>MU223539.1:91376-111463 GCA_018584345.1 Thuja plicata
GTTTATAGTTTTAAGATATCTTATCTATCTATTCATTTCAAATTACATACACATTTACTAAACATTCTTTCAATTACTTAAAGTATTTCAGTTTACAGTTCATGATATATTGATTTCAGTTAGATTTCTTTCAAGTTCCTTGCCATACTTGAGAGAGAAGGTTGAAGTGTATCTTATCTTCTATAAAAAGCGTTGTAACTTGAAGGATAAGTCAAGGTATAGGCCTACCAGCCTTGGTTTTGCAGAGCCAGAATTGTAGAAGTTCCAACCTTGGTTTGGTTGTGACTTGTTAGTTGGCCAAATCACTTGGGTTTCCAAGAATTGGATGGGCAAGTCCATAGGAAATCCAATTTAGCATTTTTGGGCACCAATAGGGTTTATGTTAGAGATGCCCGAGTATAGATTCAACAAAGGGTTTTTGACAGCTTTGATAGAGCAGTGGCACTCTAAGCATAATACCTTCCACCTGCCCATTGGAGAGATCACTTTTACTCCAGAGGATGTATGGAGGATTCTCCGCATACCTTTCATGGGAGATTTACCTTATTATGATTCGACTGGACGGTCCTGTATCGATGCTACCGTCCAAGTATTTCAAGACCCACTGATTGTAGAGCGCTACATCACTTGGGAGTGGATAGAGAGATAGGGTCTCACACTTCCGGGAGTGCTAGCAGGGCTGATTGGAGGATTCCTGGTACTAGATAAGAGTGCTCATGGATTTTCTGTTGGATGGGGTAGATTACTAGAGGATTTACTGCAAAGTCCTCGACGTATGGCCTGGGGTATCTATCTCCTGGCTCATTTATATCATGATTTACATCAGGTGGTCTATCGACATGATAGATCTATGTCTGTTGGTCTTATATTATTGCAGATCTAGGCCTGGGAACACATCCCAGTGACACGACTAGTAGTAGCATAATCTCATCCGAGAGATGCCCCGTACATTTATATGTATGATGGAGATATGGCGCAGCCCCACCTAGGCAACCTGGAGTAAGGAGAGATTGATGATATGGTTGTCGTGATCTGGCGACCATATTTAGATTGTGAGGAGTGGCAGAGCGACAAGTGAGAGATGTCATTTGTTTTGCATTGAGCATTATTTGATTGGATGCACTCCATATATCATTGAGAGATTCATCATGACACGTGTCTTGTGACAGTATGATATGGAACAACTGATGCCCCAAGGTATGGCTGCATATTCTAGGACACGGGATGAGGAGGCACAGTGGGGCCCGCGATTGAGATATGATACCGCACTCATTGAGCATCAACGGTTAGTACCTATTTGGTGGGAGATTTCTCCTTATATCATAGATGTAGGGATGACTGCAGATTATTCAACATATTTTGGACAACATCCTTTTCCACGGTTGACCTCTCCTAAGGAGGTAGTTTCGGTGATGGTAGATGATGGTGATGATGTGATGCAGGAGCATCTTGGGTTCTTGGAAATCCTATATCAACCAAAAATATGTTTGTTTTGGTTCAGTAGCTTGTTGGAGACTGCTCGGTAAAGTGCTCGGTAACTACTTTTGTTCGCTCAATTGAAGACTTGTTTTCTCTCCACTCGGGTTTAGTTACTTTTTTTTGTCGTGCTTTATTGACGGGTCTCGGTGGTCATTTTGACTACTCGGTCGTGTGCTTTACCGATGGGTCTTAGTGGTCATTTTGACTACTCGGTGGGTTTTCACTGACTGGTCTCCGTGCTTGGTTGGCTTTCTTACCGAGTTGTGTATTTTTATGTTGGATCTTCTGGACGACTTTTGTATTTAATTTTTGTAGTGTAATTAATGTTGGCATCTCTCATTTGGATGTGTATGGACCTAAATCAGGGTCTTTTTTGTTTCCTATGTTGGATCTTTAGGACCCGAGTGCTGACCTCTTTGGTGGACTCTTGTATATAATTGGTTTTCTATTCTTAGATTAGGGCATTAATTTGAAATAGAAGATTAGGTGTTAGCAGATTTGGATTGCAGGTCTATGACCTCGCATGTATGAATATTATTCTATCAAAGATCTGAATGTATATGGCCGAAACTGAGAAGGCCTTACAACCTGACATGTATGATGTTTGATGAAATAATATAAAGTTCTTCGGTTTCTTCTCTCCCTTTCTATGTTGTTTCTTCTGAGTTGTTCTGCAATTTGGTTTGGATAGCTGGGAGTGCCTTGGGCCCTGGTCTTCCTACCCTCCTTGCATCAGGTGGTATCAGAGCGAAGGTGAGATCTAGGTTCCTTCTTGTAAGCCCTAACCCAAGTTGGTTGATATTGTTGTGGGGTAGCAGATTGCGATCTGACCTACAATTGCAGAGGGTTTCAAGATGGTTCATGGGAGAGGAAATGCAGATCTAGGTCTAGTTGATATGCTAAGACAGATCGCTGCAAGATTGGAAGCTGTCGAGACAGCCCAACGCAGAGGAAGACATCTTGAAGATGTTAGTGATGATGAATTTGAAGAAGTGCTTGGAGAAGTTGCACCTGCACCTGTGATGGATCAGGAAGAAGAGAGATTCCTGTGAGCTTTGACAAGTTTGAAGTCCACACCTCAGTTTAATCCTCTTGAGTATAGTGGAAAGTTGGATTTTGATGAATTGATAGACTGGATAACCGAGATGGAAAAATAATTTGATTATGAGAATGTATCAGAGGAGAATAAAGTAAAGATTGCAAGTACAAATTTGAAAGGTCATGCATCTTTGTGGTGGGAGCATTTGCAATTGGATCGAAAGAAAAAGGGTGAAGACAATGATCAAGATATGGGATAAGATGATAAACAAATTGAAAGGAAAGTTTCTCCCTTGTGATTACCAGATTAACTTAGTTAGGAGAATGCAAAGTTTGAAGCAGAAAGATAGCTCGGTAAAAGATTACACTAAGGAATTTTATAGATTAGACATCAGATCTAGACATGCTGAAGATGAAGTGGAAAGAATAGCAAGGTATTTGAATGGATTAAGAAGTTCTATACAAGATGAGATCAAGTTGGTAAAGATATAGAGCATTGAAGAGGCATATCAATTTGCCCTAAAATTTGAGGAGAAATTGAACAAAAGATATGAACAAAGGCAAAGAGGAAGGAGGTAGATTCCCTAGAGGAAGAGGTAGATCTAATGGAGACAATGGTAGATCTGATCAAGACAAAACAAATCAAGACACACATCAAGACAAAGGCAAGACTGAATGGAAAAGTAGAAGCTCATTCCGAGGAAGAGGCAACTACTCCCGAGGTGGTTATAGCAGAAGAGGGTTCCAAGGAACTTGTTACAATTGTGGTGAAGAAGTACATAGATATTTCGAGTGTACACATGCAAGCAAGAAAGTTGATAGTAGCAGGAACACAGATAACTTTAAGAAACCCCCTCCTAGGAAAAAGTGTAAAATCCTGGTGAATCCTACATTAATTTAGGGTAAAATTTTTCTTGATGAAGTCAATTTTTCTTTTCCAAATTAGGAAAATAATATAAGGCAACGAATTTTTCCCTACCGAATGAAAATTCCATAAAATCCTGGCGAATAATACATTAATGTGGGGGAAAATATATATTGTATGAGGCAATTTTTTTTCTTTTGAAGTAGAAAAATTATAATATATGAGGTGAATGATTTTCTTTTGAAGGCAAAAAAATTATTTGTACTGGCAAAATTTATGTGCCGTTTGAAAATACATTTATTTTATTGGCTAATCTATCGTTAATTATGGGAAAAATAAATATTTTATTGGCGATTTTCAAAAGATGGGACTCGTCAATGCGGCGTGTGGGCCAACACCAACTAAGAAATTGTTTGCAGATTAAACACAGTGGTATCGATAAACATGAAAGGTTACATCGACACACAACCTAACAGTAACATCCATTATTTTATAATGTTAAATGTATTATTTGAGACTATTTGATGATCCTAGATCAATGGCTGATGTTTAACTTCGGCCTAATTTAACAGAGTTCTCTAGGAAGTCACCAGAATGATGACACATCAAATTAATCTTCACCATAACCATTATATAATTAATGCAACATCACTTAATGACATAATGTATTACACGTATCAAGTCTTACATCTGTTTACATGGACGGTTGATAATGTATCACAATTTCTATTAATAAAAGATTTTTTTTTATCACTGGCACTAAATCTGGCTATTTCTAATTTCACACAGTCATGCATTTAATATGAAAGATTTACAGAATTTTGAAGGACAAATGAAATAATTTCACACACTCATGCATTTAATATGAAATATTTGCAGATTTTGAAGGACAAATGTATAAATTAGGTTAGAGAAATAACTGAGGGCTATTTATAGATGATCTACGCTTCTTTCTTCTTCAATTCTCCTTTGGTTTGGGTTTACCTTTGCTAGTGCTTGAAAGATTGCCTCTGGTTTAGGTCTTTATGCTGTATAATTTCTGATATTTGGGTAGTTGTTTTTTGAAGATGGACACTCCTATCCGTTTGATAAGCACATCTGTGGAGGAACAAAAGGACTTTTTGGGGCTGGTCTCAAACCAAACCCTTGAATCAGTTTGCAAGGAGTTTGGAGCCTTAACAAATGAGGCTGTGAGGATGGTGTTGGGCCATGAATTTTTGGAAAATGTCGATAGGTACCGAGTTAACATGGACATTACGTCCCATTTTTTGGCATCTCTTATGAACCTTGGGGGAGAGAAGGTGGATATGCTCCTTCTGTTAAGGAAGCTATTCAAACATGAATTCCTGGGTGAGGCTATTTAGGTTGCTATTTTTGCAAAATTAGGGGTGGGGATCCCTTGGGCAAGTGATTTACACAAGCTTTTCGAGTCAGACCAAAATGTGGCCATGCAACCTTTTCTTTTGAACCTAGATTTTCAACAGTTGACGCGCCATAGGAAATGGGCGTAGATTGGTAGGGATTTTCTTCACAAATGGTTTCTTTTTGATGACTTGGTTGACTAAGGATGGTTGTATGAATTCACAGAGCTTATCGTCTCTAAAGAGTTCTACTTAGACAGAGGGGAAAATCTTTAGTGTTGTGTCCCTATGGCTTGAAATTTTGAAATTTTCACTCTAGTAGGTTTTTTTTTCCACTATCTTACAACCTCCCTCATTTTGTCTTTAAATTTTTGTAGGGACTTCAAGTCTCCAAGACCGAATATTGTAAATTTATAGAAAATATTAATGAAAAATTTGCAACTTTATTTCAATTTGTTTTTATGGATTTAAATTTAAAATATGTATGTGTGACATATGTGATTTTATAATTTGTGAAATTGAAAATGAACCAAACAAATGTTAATGTATGTGTGTTATTTATTTAACAGTAATAACTTAACTTTTGCATGTATCATGTCACATGTGTGCGACTGTAGAATTGTGAAAGTTTAAAGTATTCATATATTCTTTAAACTTTAAAGTAAAACTAAAATCTAAAATTAGCCAATGCCAAATGGAAATTCATAAAACATCTAATAATTACAATGTCCTGACTCCCAGTCCCGTCGAGTTAATATCGCCTCTTTGGTTGTTGAGTTGTCTGTCGTCCTTGGCAACTGCACGTGGTATGTACATTTGGAAACTACACATGGTATGTACATTGTACTATTAACTATGAGTATTGATACCATCGACACGTACCTTAAACCTATTTGTTTAGAACCCTAAATTGTAAATGTATTAATCGAGGCCGTTGATTGATCGTAGATCAACAGCTAGAGTTTTATCTCGGGCCCAGTTTCGTAAAAGAAACTTATTTTTGCAATAAGTCTGCATAATGGATACATGTCACAAGGTTGACACGATAAATTGCAAGAAATGAATGTCTTGTCAGAGTGACAATGACATTATTTAACTATGATGATCCACTCATTAGTCATCAGGCACATCGCACGGTTTCCAAAATTGTACTAGTACATACTGTAGTTATTAGTATAGTCACTATATTAGTAATTTCCCACACTCATGCATTAATGGGAATGATTTACCTAAAGATATGGAAGATATAGAACAAGGCTATTTATAGACGTTCTTGCTTGCTTCTTCATCAATTTCAATTTTCTTTTTCCTTTCAGTCTCTTCCCTTTGGTTTTAAGTTTTTAGATCTGTAGATTCATAGAATTTCAATTTTTGGTGTGTAGTTTGAAGATTTAGGTCTTTAGTTTAGGGCATCGAGGCTCTGCAAGTAGAGATGGACACACCAATTAGGTTGAGAGCCACATCCACTAATGAGTAGAAGCCCTTTTTGGGCATGATACCAGACGAAGTTCTCACTTCCGTTTGCAAGGAAGTGAGCGCTTTCATTAACAATGTTGTGTTGATGGTGCTCGACCATGAGTTCATTCGCAATGAGAAGAGATATCGCGTCAACACAGACATTACGTCCCGCTTCTTGGCATCTCTTATCAACCTTGGAGGAGAGAAGGTAGACGTGCTTATGCTCCTGTGGAATGTTTTCAAGGAATAATTTCTAGTGGACGACGTCCAAGTCGTTGTCTTCACACAACCGGGGTTGGGAATCCCTTGGGATGATGAAATTGAAAAGCTTATCTAGTGAGGTGGCAATGTGGAAAGGAAACCCTTCCTACAAAACCTTAATGAAAGGTAGCTAGCACGACATCAGAATTGGGCGCGACTAGGGAGGGAATTCTTGTGGAAGTGGTTTCACCTCGATGACGGGGTGGAGACAGACTACACCTGGCTCAATGAATTCACAGAGATTATCCTTCACAAACATTTCTTCTTAGACAAGGATGGAGATGAAGACCCTTAGTGTTTCTATTCTTGAACAGGGGGGTTTTCGTAGTTCATTTTTTGTTTTTGTTTTTTGTTATTGATGAACTATAACTGATTGAATGTTTGAAGATGTTAAGTTGATGATCACCGAGCTGCAGAAAGTTAATGCAAGACATTAAATCAGTTAATGTATTGTATTTTCATTGATGTCAACTTGATATAATCTAATTGGTTATATAAATATTGTCAAAGAATTCAAAGAACCAAATAGATAAAGGTTATGTTATCAGTAATGCATAAAAGCTCAATATACACCAAGTGACAATAAACACCAACGGACAATGCACACCGACGGATAGAGAACCCCGAGAAGAGTCACAATGATACATGAGCAAGATACCCGAGCAAGCATTAACTAGAAGAACCCAAGTGATACCCGAGCATAACTGAATGTCATAGTGTTTCCCGACGGACAGACAACCCCAACAGACAGAGATGCCCGAGGACAACTGAAGTCAAGACCGAGCAAACAAGGAGTTAAACACCGATAAGAACTGAAGTTCAGAAATGACAAAAGACTTAGCTGGCAGGAGCTAAATATGGAGTTAACTGATTGATTACATTGTTTTCATCGACCAGTTAAAATCTACATATAAGCTAGAGATTCCAAGATAGTTTTATTCCAGTTGTCAAGGATAAATCTACAGGATAAAACTAAAGCAAGATTTAAAGAAAGAATGGCGAGATTTGCGGATCACATCAAGAACAAGAAAGACATGGACTTAGAAATGATGAAATCATGTCTATAAGAGAGACAAGCTAATTCATTATGAATTGGGGGAGAATAATAGAGGATGCTAAAGAGAATACTTGTGAAGATAAGAAGTCTTCATATAGTCCTGATCAAACAAGCTGAAGAATAGAGCTAAAGATTTCTACGGACACCGAGCAACATAGAAGAAACAACATCACCAAGCATAAAGAAGTGGAGCAAAGGAACAAAAAAGAAGCATTGATCAGAAAGGTATTATGAGCTTACAATAGATCTGAACATCTGCAAGATTAAGTTGTATTTATGAACAGATCATATATTGTTTTAGTTTAACCATTGATTCAGAAAATCTCTTAACAGAGTGGGATTTAACTATCCTTTATATATTGAGATACATCCCAAGGAGTATCAAAAAGTTTCTCATGAAGATAGCATACTGAAAACCAGATATCAAGTGACAAACTATTATATTTAAATCCTCTAACAAGGTCGCACTTAACATTGTGTTTGCAACCTTTAACAGGGTTGGCTCTTCACCGAGCTCACTTCAAAATAATGAAAATTTTGGGTTACCGGTCCCAAGTGGTTTTTCCCCTAACAGGGTTTCCATGTTAAAAATCAACGTGTCAAATGTGTATATGGTTCATTTATTTAATGTTTTTCTTTACACATTACTAAAATAGGATTGATTGGTAAACACTAAGTTATTTACTGTATTTCGGTAAAGGCTATACTGCTATTCGGTAAAGCTTAAGAAAAAGGATAACAGTTAACTCTGAGCAGTAGTTATTTGATAAGATTATTTAAAGGCATACCTCTTGTAGGATTGAAGATAACTAGAGGTTTATATTTTTGGTATAAAGTTTTGGGTTGATTTATTGGATTAATTTTTGAGGCCATTGATTCCCCCCCTCTCAATTATTCTAACAGTTATATGATCAACCAGTGCCCTTGTGGCAACAAATTTTGTAACTTTTTTTTAGGGATACTTCCTATTCAGTGATTCACAGTCACACCATTTTGTAAGGGTTTAGGGTGCGACTATAGTCTAAAGTTAAACTCTATAATTATAAAGTATATTATAATATTAGTGATGTAAATTTTCAAAATAATTAATGAAATTTTTTGCTCTTCGACTCTTAATGAATGATAATAGATTATCTGGACTCTCGACTCTGTAATTTTCTTTAAATGTATAAATGCAATTGCATAATTATTGTAATTTTTCTATCTTGCTCCGAAAACGAGACACATATCAGTGTGTGAGATAATAGATTGTCTGTGTAATTTTGTTTAATTGTAATTTTGTAAAGAAATCTAAAGACTAATAGTAATATATTGATAAATAATAAATAATAGAGTATATGCCCTTTCACATTGCCATATCGATGTGTGATATCATATCAATATGAACCAAACAAATGTAACAATGTTTAATGTATGTATATGATTTATTTAAGAGTAATAACTTAAATTTTCCATGTCAATGTATTATGTGTCATGTGTGCGACTGTGGAATTGTAAAAGTATAAAGTGGAATTATTAGTTTGCATTTTATGGGTATTAATAATTGGACATTTATCAGTTTGCATTTTATGGGTAGTAGCAATTAGACATTTATCTGTGATTGCAATATTTTAATTAGTTGCTTTTATATTAGATAGTTTCAATATTTAATTTAATTTAAATTTAATAAATTTTTGGCGTATGGTGTTACATGTAACTGCATTTCTAGTGACCGTTGGATGAGCAGAGATCAACGACGTATGGTGTATTTCAGGCCAAAAGGGAAAAGAAACCCCATTTTTACAATCCTATTTCGGAATCATGACACATGTCCATTCACACAATCAGTGTCATTCAATAAATAATTCAAAGTTTTTTCATTTATTTCTTTTTAGTTTAACAATATTGCAGAGGCTATTTATGAAAATCAAACTAGTAAAAAATGTATAAAAATTTATAATAGTATATAAAAATGGGTTTTTATTCATATGCATATAAAACTATTATTTTGTTTGAAAAATAGCAACATCCCTTAATAATATATTAGAACCTGCCTCAACAACATCATGTTTAGAGGCATGAATTTTATTAACATAATAATCTAATGTTTCTAATGGTCATATTTAGTGAGTTTAGTTTTATTAGTTAGTTTTTAATGGCATGTGAGGTGACTAGGTGACTACGTGTGAGGTATTGTACTATTGACAAGTGAGAAGCCAAAAATTAATGGGACCCGCGACACATGATAGTGACTGCCAGCGACCGTTGGATGAGCACAAATAAACGACATGCAGTGTATTTCAGGCCGAAGGGAAAAGAAACTCCATTTTTGCAAACCTATTCTGGAATCATGACATGTGTACACTCACACAATTGGTGTCATTTGATGACGATGTGTGAGGTGACTAGGTGAATACTAGTCTACGAGTCTATGTATGACATACTGTACTACTGACAAGCGACAAGCCAAAAGTAAATGGGACTCATGACACATGATAATGACTTCCATGACCGTTGGATGAGAAATGTATCAACGACCCAAGGTATATTTCGGGCCTATTTGGGGAACGATCACTTCCTTTTTCTAATGTCCCCCAAAAATAGGGCACGTGTCATGAATTAACACTCAGCTAAGTTTAATTAAAATCAAAATTGGAGTAAAATAGTAACTTAACATTTAATAAGCAATAAGCTCAATTTTGGGTCCTAGTGACCTCAGATATTTGTAATGTCAAAAAATTAAGGGGCACATGTCCTAGTGACCTCAAATATCTGGAGAAGCAATAAAATTTAACACGAGTCATGACTGATGACTCAGTACTCACGATTGTACAATTTTAACCTATGTTTTAATATTTTCAGTTCTTACTAGTATACTGTATTGGAGATTCAGAAAGGGGTTACGACTTCTATGTTGAGGATTGAGGTATGCAACAGTCTCTTAGCTCTCTACCCACTCACAGTCTGCACAAATTGAATTTCCAGGTAAAATCCTGAACACCCACGTCTCGCCCTTTAAATTTTTTAAATCTAGTGGTTTACTGTTAGATTGTAGTCGTAAAATTAGGGTTGAATATTTAATCATGCCTATAAATTGTAGTTGTCACCTATGTAGAATTTTTTGAATTTTCCTACAAGTAAATAGTAATACCAGTATACCATGATCCACGATGGGAAAAACAAATACCAAGACTACGAGTAAAAGGCGCGCGCGTGCGCGCACACACACACACACACACACTTTCAAATCTGTTTGTTACTCATTTATTTACTAATTTATTTATATATAAATTTGCATATATAAATATATATTTATATCAAATAAATAAATATAAATACCCGAGTATGCAAGTTTATAGTCCAAAAGAAATAAATCTGAAAGTATAAACAAATAACAACAAGAGCAAGAACGGTTTTAATATTAAGGTAGGATTTTTTTTTTTACACACACACACACACACATATATGAGAATTTATTGTTACAACTACTTTGTTCTGGCATGCAAACGTAAACTGAAAATATAAAAGGCATTCTTCTACACATTTGAAAATCAATGATTCTACTTTCTTTATAAAAAAAAATTATATTCCATAGAAGATACAAGAAAAATTTAACATTCTTTTAAACACCCCTTTTTGAAACAAAGTAAATCAACAAGGATTAAATCAAAAACTCTCATCATTGCAATAATTTATTTTTTGAATATACATCTCTTTCCTTTTCCCAAAGTCACACAACTTACATGAACCTTCTTTTGCAATATTATAATGCTTTTCTTTTGAAATGAACAACTACAATGTATAACTAAGCATTTCAAGATGGCACTTTCCAATAGAGTCCATTACAAACTTTCTCTATTTAAACACAACTTCAAAAACAACAAACTAACCCTTCAAAAAAAAATCCAAAACTTTCCTGGTCTTCCTATGACATAGTTACATATACACTCGTTTATTTCTCAATGAAAAATACAATTTTGCAAGGTGAATACACAATGGGAACCACATTTGAAAAAAAAACATTCCTTCACATCATCTTCTTATCTTTTAAATCCATTTGCATAAACCTGCAATAAAATTTTTAACTTGACCATGGGAGCTCACTTCTCGACCTAGGCCTCTAAGAGACCACCCCCCGAGCTTTGGGAAACAAAGGGAGACGGTTACACTCAAACAAAAACATCAATAACAACCCATCAAACAACAAAAAATAAATCCCATTCAAGGCTTTCACGTAGAGTCTCAAAATGACCCATTCATGGGGTGAAGGTGGACCAAGTACTTGTATGCACCCTAAAATGGCCGCCTACCCATTTATCATTTTATCAATTTATCAAATTCCTGAATCAATGCTTTGTAACATTTTCAATTCAAATCAATTTCCTTGATCAAATCGTAAATAATTCAATTATTTCAATATTTTCTAAGGTTTGATCATTTTTATTTAATTAAAAGATTTAATCTCCCTTTTAATTAAATAAAATTCATTTTATTTAATTAAAATAAATTCCTCCCATTTAATTAAATAAAATTCTTCTAATTTATTTAATTATAAAGAAAACCCCTCTTTTAATTAAATAAATAAAACCCCCACTTAAATCTCTTCTTTCGATGAAAAAGGAAATAAATTAAATAAAAATCTTTTTTTCTTCACATCTTTCAAAGTGGTGGGCTTTTTGCTTTTTAAATGAGCACATGGATCAACCAAGATTTAATTTCCACCATTGCTCATTTCTTTTTGCCTCTTAATCTCAACCGTTCACTTTTCTTTATAAGGAAACCTCTCATTCTCATTTAGGATCCACTTTTTTTGTATTGTTATGCTGCAGGTTTGGAGAGCAATTTTGGAGGAGATTTTGAGCACTCAAGCTTGGATATTGCAACTTCTCTATCTTCTTGTCTTCTGCTTGCATCCATGGATATTCATGTAGATTAGATTCATATTAGATTAAATTCATATTTTCTTCCATAGATTAAGCTTGCATATTTCCTTATATAGATTAATCTTGCATTGTTATCATTTAGATTAATTTCCTTTATTGCATTGTTATCATGTAGAATAGATTTTATTTTCATGCATTGAGTCTCTCATTTCATGGTGTACTTTCAAGGGCACAACTAGGTCAATCTGAGGGCCTCCATCACAAACCTTTTCACTCCATGACTAGGGAGCTATGAGTCGATATTTGGGGCCTCATTCTTGAGCAACCTTGAATGAAATGACCCATAGAAGTGTGACACATTTTTGGCGCCCACCGTGGGCCAGAAGATTCATTTTCTGTCACTATATTTATTTTTCGTAATTTATTTTTGGATTTTTGTATTTTCCGTACTTCTGCAGGGAGTTTTTGTGCGATATTTTGCAGGTTTGCAGGTGAGTTTTTTATTATCTGTGCATTTCTTCGCACCACTTGCTGTGTTTCTTTGCGCGGCTCTATGAGAAATTTTGCGCGACATTTGACACCAGTCACAAATCTGATATTAATTACTGTTTTCTGTATTTTTCTGCTGCCTGTGTGTTTCTTCGCGTGAGATTTTGTGAATCTTCACATGACACTGTGTGAATCTTCACGCGACACTCTGAGAATCTTCGCGCGAGATTTCAC
The DNA here is from genome assembly GCA_018584345.1 of Thuja plicata. Taxonomy (NCBI): domain Eukaryota; kingdom Viridiplantae; phylum Streptophyta; class Pinopsida; order Cupressales; family Cupressaceae; genus Thuja; species Thuja plicata. The sequence goes on from MU223539.1 coordinate 104,481, forward strand.
ACTAGAGATCTAATTTTTATTGCTATATTTTATATCTTTGATCTCTAACCACTAATGTTTACTATTTTTGGTGGTTTCTGATTTGTTGTTGCTGTTGCTGTTGCTAATTTGGACTTGCGTGGATAGACAACAAAATGTTCACGTTGCTTTGGAATTGAGGTATTTTTTTGCATCTCTAGAACATTTGGATTTTGGAAATAAAAATGAACCTCTCATGTGTTTAGGTTGAGTGTTTCTTGCTTTCATAGATCACATTTCCAATTGGTGCTCTAAAGAATGAACCTAGATTTTCTTTCTTGCATATATGTTTCACATAGTAATTAGGCCCTATGAACACTATTTGTGGCGATCTTGAGAGAGTGGGCTTCATTCACTTGTCTTTCATGTGAAGCTCTTCTTGACGATAGATCCCCTTGTAGGTAGGGAAGGATTTGTCATTACTTAAAACTTGGTTTAGTCTTCATATTTGATTGGTACTTTGTCTCTTGAGATTGGTGGTCATTGTTTTTGATATACGAATCTTGGGTGAGGTGATTTAAAATTAGTTTGTCAATTAATCTTGTTTGCTATGTTTTGGTGAGGTGAAGGGGCTAGAAGATTATGCTCTTTTCCCTTTTGGGAGAATCAGAAACTTGGAACCCTTGAATCCGAACTAAGTCCCCATGTGGTCCATATTGCGAGTCTTCCTTGTTAGAGAGGGTTAACTGTAGTGGACACTCCCTTTATTGGGTAAACCATGTGGACGGAACCTCAAGCGGTAATAGCCATTTTCACCATGGTAGCAACAACCTCTATATAAATGTCCTTGTGGAAGAAATATCCATGGGTGTAGTTTCTTTCTAGGTTGTCAGATCTCCTCAGCAGCTCCTGATTGATTAAATTCTCAGACTGTGTCAAAACCTCGATGCGCCAGGTTTGGATTTCACCCACTTGAGATTGCAAAAGTTGCAGAGTCAAACCATTACTACGAACCATAGTACAACCAACTTTTTCTTTTCTAGGACTATGTGCGTGATTGAAAAAAATTTTGAGAACATACACAAGTAGAATCTTTAGGGAGTAGAAATACGTCACTATTCTTAATCATGCGCAAGGTTGCTTTTTCCCTTGCTCATTGTTTGAAGATATTTTATTGAACTCCCTGATTGCTCTCTTGCATGCCTGATTCATGAGAAAAATATGTTAATGCATCTAGTTGGTCAATTTAAAATGAACAAAACTGAGTTCTGGTTTCTTTCTATCAGAAACCTCACGCAAGACAACTATTTCCTCACGCGACTCACCGCATTTCCTCGCGTGACACTGTGAGAATCATCGCACGATATTCTGCCAACTTGCTGTCAATTTGATGTCATCCTGTCAGACCAATCCAATGTTTTCTCGCGCCATATCTACAAAAATTTGCGCGGTCCTGTGGTAATCTTCACGCGAGAAAGAATTTTGTCGTGCGAATCTGTTCTCTATTTCTTTACTAGCAATTCATTTGTTGTCAATTTTGAGCTTGCTTAGCCTACTATCCTTTCATTTCCAGTCTTCCTTGGTCGATCTGAGTCGGATTGGATTACTCACCCCGCTGTTAGAAGCTTGTTTAGCTTTGGATTCTTGTGTTTTGACGTCTTGATTAGCAATCTTTGATTTCACAAGTGACCTTGCTTGGAGTTGGTAAGCTAGGAATCGTCCTTGTTGAAAAGATAAACCTTTAGATTCTTTGATAACACACTTGGAGAGTTTTGGTAATCTCTTGTCCATTCACTTTCATATATTCAATTTTGATCAATATAACTTGGGTAAGATCATCCTCGTGATCCATATGTGCTAGGATACTTATCCGAAACGTGGGCACCTCTGTGGCAGTGTTGGCTTACGCCTCTTGCAAATTCTATCTTATCATCTCTCTTTTCAGACAAGTTAATGCCTTTACTATCCTAGTTTGATACCAACATCTCTTAGGGTCATCCTATCAGCTAGTAAATTTTCTTTCATGCTAGTTACAACAAGATATCAAGTAAATCAAGGAAAATGAGCTCAAGTGATTTTTAACCAATTACCCTTAGTTCAAACTCGCCAAAAACATAAGGGAAAAGAAACCATATTTGATCAATCACCTAGGAACAACTCAGAAGTGTGGTTTGATTCCAAGAGTCACCTTAGTGAGTTGGGTACCCCCTTAGTACCTTTTCACACTTCTATGGATATGAGTTACACAATAACTCAGAGGGAGAGGGAAGAGAGGGATAAACGTCTTGACGACATGTTTGCGAAATATGGGGATGCTATTTCATCTGGTGGTTCCTCTCATAACAGTAGACCAACTTCACTTCTTATTTCAACAAGATATCTAGATGCGCACCAAAGGGCTGAGAGAGAGAGAGGTAAAAGACATGCTTATCAAGATAATCAATCACAACATGAAAGCGAAGAAGATGAACGTTATGACACCCATGTCAATACAACTTATACCAACAACTTGTTTAGAAATTTAAGACCAAGTTCACCACTCAAGACCTCTTCAGGTTACATGAATGAAAGGATTAAGAGGATTGAGCATGAAAAGAAAACCTTCCTAGATGAAAAAGATCGTAAGGAAGAACAAATTAGAATCCTAGAATGGGAGAGACAGACTTTGGTAGAAATGGAAAAGAAATCCTTTCAAGAAGAGAAAGATAGGCTCTTGGCTCAGCAAATCAATGATCGATTCAATAACATGCATGTTAGTGGTGGAAACAACTCTCCTCCATCCACTCCTCCTGAGACTCCACGAAGTAGGAGACATTCAAGATCGCCATCACGATCTCCTAGCCCTAGAGGAAGAAGGGCTTCCAGACATGATCATTATAGGAGACAAATACCTCCTAGGAACTCAAGAAAACTTCCCAACGTGGTCATCATGGTTTACAATATAGGGGTAGTAGCTCAAATTTTGATCACACCTCCCAAGACTTTATGAAAATGCAACAAGAACCACTTTTACAAAAGTATGTGGAGAAATATTTAGAGAAAAAAAAGGATAAGTTCATAGAGAGCCTAATCAACAAGGGTGCTAGGGTCCTTTACAACTTTGATGTGGATAAAAATATTAAGAAACAAGGTCCATCCCAAGATGAGGTGATCAAAGAAATGAAGCACATGATGGAAAATAAGTTGGCACCTAAGAATTGTTTCTCATTGGACTCAATTTGTCCTAATCCTTTTGATAAGAGTGTTGACATGAAATAATTTCCTAGGAAGGTTGAAATTCCTCAATATGAAAAATATGATGGGAGTGGAGATCCACATGATCATGTGCGCTAGTTTTATACCACAAGTTTTGAATTCCATCAAGATGACTCGTATCTCATGATATTGTTCCCAAGGAGTCTTAAGGGCTAGACAATGGAATGGTTCGCCAAAATAACTCCCCTCGTTAGGACTTTCAAGGAGCTTGTCCAAAGATTTGTTCAACACTTTGCATACAATCTGTCAAGATCTATCACCTTGCTGGACTTATGTAATTTAAAGCAGAACCAAGGTGAATCCTTTCAATTTCTTACAAAGGTGGAGGCGAGAATGCTCTTGCTATTCTAGAACCATTCCTGACAATGAAAAGATTGACATCCCTGTTAGCAATTTAGTCCCTGAACTGGGGTATGAAGTTAAGAAAATGGTTTTTGATTCATTTGACACAATGGTTGATACTGCATGTAGGATTGAAGATGTTTTAAGAGAACAAGGAATTTTGACCAAACATGGAAATAACAACAACAATGGTCAAAACAATAAAAAATTTAACAAGGATAAAGGGAAGAACACACATTGGAATAGGAACAAACAAGTGGTTAATGATGGAGTTGTGGATTCCTCGCAACCAAAAGATCAACTTGTGCTCCATTTATCTAGCGTCATTCAATCTATGAAGCTCAATAAATCCAATCAACAGGAAAGTAAGTCAAGATACCAAGATAAACCTAAGAGAGAAAGATGTCAGCTTGTAAAACTTGGTGATTCATATGCGGATATTTTGAAAACACTTATTGCTAACAACCTTGCACATCCTCAAGATCCTGCAAATTTTCATATACCAGATGTTAAACCACATTGGTGGGATGAGAAGGCCTTTTGCATATTTCATAATGGTATTGGACATGACATTGAACACTACTACATACTCAAGCATATTATTCAAGATCTCATTGAGAATAGAAAACTTATGATAGATGGATTGAACACCAACACCGATCATAAGGCATTCAAGGAACCTTTGCCCAAATATGAAAAGGGGGAAACCTATAAAGCTAAGAATGGCAAAGCTGAGATCAATTATACCTACACAGATGCGGAGAATACTATCAACATGCTTGAACTTGTACAAGAGAATGTCATTATGATGAGGGGTAGATATCCCTATGGTTATGATCTAGACAAGGACTCTCCTATTTTTGATGAAGAACCTATTTGGTGCTAAGGGGTCCCAACTCTAGAAGGTCATCTCAAGCCCTTAATGTTGTCACACAAATTCAAGGTCCCATTGTCATTAGAGGACCCAATTTAAGCCAATCCAGTAAACCTAAGCAAGTGGCATCCAAGCCTATCACCTTGAAACCAGCTGTCAATCCTAAGTCAAATTATAGTCTTGTTGATCAATAACAAAGAACCCCATCTCAGGTTTTGATCTTTGAGCTCTTAGAGTTGTCCCTGAGACATAAGAAAATCCTTGAGGATGCTTTGCACACGATGAATGTCCCCAACAACTTAGATGTTGATCAATTCCAGAACATGGTTAATCACATTGCTATCCCTCATTACCTTACATTTTCAGAAGATGATGATAAAGCTTTGTGCCATCCACATAATATTGCCCTTCATTTAGTCTTTTCAAAGAATTGGGTTATTTTGAGAAAGTCATAGATACTAGAAAAAGGATTACTATCAAAGCCTATGATGAGGTATAAAGAAGTTCCAAGGGGTTGGCCGTCCTTCCTGTTAGGATTGGCCCTGTTCAAAAGGATATTTTATTTCAAATAGTTGATGTTGGACCCCTTGCATATAATATCTTACTTGGTAGACCGTGGATTCACAATATGCAAGCGGTGTCATCTACCTACCATCAATGTGTTAATTTCCCCTACAATGGAACAAAGATTTGTATACCTGGGGATAAAAATTTATCTGTTAATTCAATTTTAGCAGGAACTCATGTTCCCCTCAATAGAGAAGCTAAAGATTTTGATGAAAACTTAGCTGAATGTAAAGACAAGCTTAAGTCAATAGACCTTGGCATGGGGGGGTATCGGCTCAACTCCCTCACAACACTTCCAGTATCACCTCGGTCTTATGGAAAAACTTCACAAGAAAATATACCTTCTTCTTCAACTATGACATTGTTTGGCACATTTGTAGAGTCATCAGTGCCTATCCAAGATGAGAAAGAGGAGATGTTTGTTAGAGACTGGATCTGTAGAGAAGAAAAATATATGCACAATGAGAACTTCTCTCCCTCTCCTAAGGCTTATGGAAGAGGGTATGCTTTTTCCAGATAGATGGGCTATCCTGGATACAACCCTCTATTGGAATTATGTTGGAATGATGTACTGAGAGGGGAGGGGTGAATCAGTACCTCTAAAACTTTTCTTGGTTAGCCCATTAACCCTTAATCATCAGTTTGTAAATTATCTTATCTAACTATTCATCTTTATTTATGTATATGCAATCATATCATAAGTTCTTTAATATGTAACCATAACATAAACATTCATGAAAATAGATAACACATAACACAAGATATGATATCGCAGAAAACTCCTGTTAGGAAGTAAAAACTGCGGTTGGGATTCTTACCCACAAGACTTCACTATTTGCAGATAAGAAGGGGCCGGTTAAGGCTTACAATTGGTCACTTATGATGACCTACCTTGTTAGGAGTATTACAGTGGAGACCTGTTAAGATCTACTTCGTTTGAAGCTTTAGCAACACTGTTAAGTGTGCACTCTGTTAAGAGATTTGTAAAGAACGGTTAAGTCAACCTTCTACAAAAGGATTTTAGATGTGATGCACTTGTTAGAATGCAACTACATAAGTCTTTGATTTGATGATATATGCAATATTTAATTGCTGATAACAGATCCTATTAAGCTTCATACATATAAGTAATCATCCTTCCATGATTGAATAATACCTTTATCTGCTTGTCGGTGGCCTCTGTGTGTTCTTGACAACTGATGTGATCTATTTCTGAACTTTGCATGAATTCTGCCTTCTGCTCCTTAGATGCTCTTCGTGGCTATCAACAACAATGAATTCATTCTTCACAATTGATTTGAACATCTATTTATACTTGATTTAGGCTCAATTCTTGATTCACGCTTCGCAAGTTAACTCTAGATCCAATGTTTACAAATTGACCTTGATCTTTAGTTAGATATGTTTTAGATCCGTTAGGATGCTTTAAAACATTTACATAAAGCTTGCTTGACCCTCAAGTTATAATTTAAAAAAATTTAAAACTCTAAAAATAGAATTACATTGCTTTATCTGACATGTAAAACTCAGATCCACTTTTTACGGGTTCTCTAACTGACTGTCAGTTCTGACGGTCGGTTTTCTTGGTCGTCAGTGCTCCTTTCTTGAACTGGTCGTCGGGTATGCCTTATCTATTCTGTCGGTTTTGTTCTCAAAACTCATGTGTCATCGGGTAATTCCATACTTAGCATTTTTCAGGACCTTTGTGTTCTGTCGGGTATGCTCGTTGTTCGCCGGTAATGCTTGTAGTCTGCCGGTGATCTCTGTCAATGTTTTTCACTAAGTGTACTAATGGCAAAATTAATGTCACCAATCTCCCCCTTTGACATTAGTATCAAAAACATGATATGTGAAACATACTGAGTGTATTAGTATGTACACCTGTGTATACTCCTTCCTTAGTCATTTGAATGGCTCCCCCTATGTATATGCCAGTAAGTGTAAGTATATATACATATCCTTATGTACTTTTCTTTTCCTCTTTTTT